>JAMQGT020010548.1:0-88312 GCA_024447675.2 Pterophyllum scalare
TCTATGTAGTCTACTGGTTAGAATTCTGGTCTTACTTCAGGACTTTACAGCCAAGATATCTTTAAAAAAGTGCAGCCTCAGAGCTGCATCTGGTTACCACTCAGTTATACAATAAGAATAGGATATGTATGTGATGGTGCACATTTCAGCTTTAAGTATATTTGATATACAGGTGAAAATATCTCCCAGTAGAAGTTTTTAACTAATATGGGCCTCATTTAATGAGTAGGCTGTGCTTGTAAAGCCTACATTACCTGCAGTTTTAAGTATTTTGGCTTGTTGTTAATTGTTGTTGGGTGAGTAACTTTTACTTTAATAACCTACTCCAGCTTCCTCAGGACTTGGCCTAAAATTCCCTTTTCCAGCAGCCATGTTCTGGCTTGCTTCCAGCCACTGCACCCTCAGCTTGGTCCTCTCTCTGCCTCAGCTTTAAAACAACAAGCATACACCTACTTTGTAACTTAAACTATTAAAAAGGATTAATGTATGCAACTTGAATGCCTTGTAAGACAGTACTGACAAACATTGAGCGGCTTATGCACATGGCAATATTGTGTTCACTAATATTTGCACATCAGTTTGCTAATGCATTACAATACTTTAACTGGAGAACATAGTGTAAATCCATACAGTTGATGATGGTTTGCATTTTTCCTTACCAGTGAGCATATACTTGAGTACTGATTAAGTATTACATGTGGCGAATGTACGAATGCTGGGTCATATGTCATTTTTCAACCCAAAGAATTTTTTAAATGAGCTATGGTCTGGTTTAACCTATGACTGTTTTGCAGTCAGAGTGACTGGTTAGCTAGACATTTACTACAAAAAAAATAAAAAAAAATAGATGTTTTCTTGGATGGTCTATGCCACACAGGCCATATCATTTGCCAGATAATTCCATTGAAAATGCTTCAAAAAACACCAACATTACAACTACGGCTGAGAGATCCCGTTCAGTGAAGGCTTCCGTGAAGCCTTATTTCCCTATGGGGTTGCCCTAGCGAATGGATGACCATGTTTGATTTAGCACAGATGCACTTGGTGACACAGCCACCCCATTTGTATTTATCTTGGGACCAGCACTAGGAGTACTCTAGCTTGTCATCTGCTGAGGCTGGGTTTGTGTCTTCTTTTAGTCTGGGAAACTGGGAATCTTTTGGGTGTAAGGTGAATGTGTTAAGGACTACGTCACAGAGTCACCACTAATGAAGGTGAAGTGGTACAAGTCTGGAAAGTTTTAATGGCAGCTAGGCCTAGAACCCATAAAGAAACTTGGAAATTAAGTTACCTTCTTCTCTGCTAAAGATCCCTGTTGTCAGCACTGTTTTGAATAAACTGCTCTTCATGCCTGTGGAAACAAGGCTAATGCCAAAGTTGATGTATTAGCTGAATTAACTGAAGGAATATTTTCCTATACCTCCTCCATTTTTCATTTTCCTTCGGCTTGGTGGGTGAATTTGCATTGACTGGATGAGGTTTTGGCAGATTTGCAGTCATTATCAGAATTATTTGGAGTCTCCCTGCATGTTTTATGTAATTTCTTCAGAGTCAACTGAGGTGCACAAAATGGAGTGAATGGTATTTGTGTCTTTTCTGTGGTTATAGAAGTTTTTATTTGGACTCTGAAACTTTATCAGAGACCAAGCATAGAATGAGTACCTTTTCACCTTGGCCTGCTTTCCAAAGTGCTGTCTCAGGGCACTGTATGGGGTGCAGCAGCATTTCAGACAGTTGTGTTTTGAGGCACCTTGTAATCTTATAACAAGTGCTGTGTTTTTCCAGTGGAGCCAAAAGCTGACCACAGAACTGTGGCTTTAGGGTTTGCTGTGCTAGAAGTTAGTGATTAAGATCATTAACATTTAAGACTAACAATGGATAATGGTGGTGTTGCAAAACAGTCTAATGTGCAGCACTTATTTGGGAGAGTAGCTGCTGGAATGAATTTAGGCTGGTGGACTGCTAGAAGGAAATGGATGGGTGGGTGTGTGTGTGTGTGTGTGTGTTAGGATCTAACTGTGACACTGATGTGACATACATTTGTGCATTCAGTGCCAAGCCGCCTAAGATCACTTTCGTGTCTCCACGATTCAGTTCTCTGACAGGGCCATGTTATACAACTAAAAAGCTCATTTACAGTCTTTGCAGTGTTTTGTTTGTCAATCTGTTTCTCAGCCAAGTAGTTTCCTCTCTTTGTCTGTCAGTGAGAGTATACAAAAGGTGCAACGTCAGATTTAATAAAATTTGGTGGAGATTTTGTTGTAAATATGAATCACTTTCATTAAAGATGTGACATAAGACACTGGCCTTGGTGGGGGATGTGCTCCCTGGCTGCCTTTATAGTTTAGAGCTTGGTTTCATAGAAACCAAGAATTGCAGTCACTTTGCAAATGTGATAATTGTTTGGCACTGACTGTACAATCTCAAGGGAAGGGTAGAAACTGAACAGATAAGCAGAGTGAACAGACATAACAGGCTTCATTCATCAGTCAAGGGAAGGAGTGAAGATGGCAAGAAGCAGACAAGAGATTATTAAAGAATGACTTTTAACACTGAGAAGATTCAGAGAAGAAATGAGCAGCTTTCACAAATATCAGTTGGAGAAAAGGTTCCCGTCTGGGGAAACTACACTCAACCCCCCCCCCCATCCTAATAATAACAACTTTTTAGAATGAGTCTGCACAGCCAAAGCAACATGACACAACTCGACTGTGGCACCTGTTTCTGCTGCCAGCCCATCAACTCTGTCACCACCTAGACATAGGCTGTCAGATTTCTCACACTCTGTCTGCCTTTTGCTGCATTTTATTATTTAGTCATTATTACAGGCGTCACAGTAACATTTTTTTTTTTTTAAACCAGTATTATTGAATGACACTGTGTTATCGTAAATGACTTGGTTTTGTGTGTGTGTGTGTGTGTGTGTGTGCGTGTGTGTGCGCGCGCGCGCGTATCCATTTAAGTGTACATCTGTTTTGATTATTCTGTAGTTTGCTTGCCACCATAGCGGGCAGCTGAAGATCAGGCTCACGTAGCTTTAGTTCAGCTGCACCTGATTGACCAAGTGCAGCCATAGCCTGCATTTGAAGAGAATCCTTCTGTACTAGGAGAGAAAAAATGGTCTTCATCATCACTTACTCACCCTCCTCTTCCTCCTCCTCTGCATTTGCCGGCTGCTGGCCTCCTAACACAGCATTAAACCACCCACATCCTCTCACCACACTCCATAAGAAGAGAAGCGCTGCTGCCACCCACAACCCTCTCTGAAATTCCTTCTACAAATACATGTGAAATGTGTGTGGTGTGTATATTTTTTTTGTTCTTGTTCAGTTTTCGTACAGTATTGTGTGTTAGTGCTGTGTTCTTCCAGCCTCCACTGTAGCTCTGTTGCTGTGTTACCATCTGAAAGTCCAGAAATGCATACCAGTGGGATGAGGTGTATCTGAGAATGCCTGACAGGACTGCACTTGGCCCTGCAGCAGAGATGTCAGCTTTATAACACATGGTTTATTTTGATTTTTATACAACTATATGTTTAGCTGAAGGACTGATGTGGGTGGGTGGGAGGGCAGTACAGCAGAGGCTGTTACTGTATGGGCTGAAAGCAAATGATACTAAGGTAAAGTTACATGACTGAGGGGATCCTGGATTGTAGTCTTGCCTGTGACAAATCTTTGAACTCTTTTGTAGCCTGATTACAATACATATGTGTTTGTATGATTGTTATGTACTTAGGAAGGAGGTGGTTTGATGGACCACTGCAGCACCACTAAAGGTGACTCAGATCCATATGGTACCTGAGGATATTTCCTTGTAGCTGGCGGTTGGTTTTCTTTCTGGTATCAAAAAGTGTGTGTTTGCCTCTGTTGTTCTCAGTTGCTATGGAAAATTTTATCGCATAATTGCCGTTATTGGTAATGAGCAGAGGATGGACTCTGAAGAGACCTGATTCCAGGCTATCTACGTGACTCAGGATGAAGCAGTGCCAGTTCATCAGCTTTTCTTTTGGCTCCAGTGTCTGAAATGATCAAACTTGAATAACTTTGGATGCAGAGCAAAGTAGCCTGCTGGTACATGTCTGAAGAAGAGTAATGTAACTCAACAAGTGAAGTCATAATGTTTGAATTTGTCACCGCACAGGATGGCAGACAGAGTGGCACCTAGTACCCAATAACAGATGTTTCTAATTAACATACAGGTGTTCATAGCTAACCTTGGCAGCATATTTAGTTGTAATTATGCTGATTGTGAGAACTCGAGTGAATGTATTGGAAAGTATATTGCAACTTGTGACTCACGCAGTATAATGCAATTTCATTTACTCACGCTTTTAAGTGAGTCATTTTAAATGACCTCTTGCTTTCCATGAACAGAAATGAGTCTGTCAAACCCAAAAAATGTTGATGGCAAAGAGAGAATTAACTTCACAACAAAAAACAAAGTGGACCATCATTGAGCTGCCAAAAGAAGCAAATTTTTCCCCACTGTGTCATGAGGGAGAATGGGATGTTTTGCTAAGCTGCAGAATTGCAGTGAGTGAAGGAAACTGAGGCACAGAGATATGTATGGAACTCACTGATTACTGATTATTATTATATAAACAGATGTGGTTTCCAATGAACACCATCACAATGCCACACAGCATCTAAACAGAATAGTGCATCCTGGCTGTGATGCTGTCAGTAGTCTTAATCGTTAGCGCCCCATGTTCTGAGTGTGTAACTTGAAATAGTTGCTGTTGTCTTTAATTGTATTCATCCAAACTCATACCTGCTGTTTTGACTGGGATAAGTGCATTCACACGGAGTATGACTGCATGCAGTGAACTACAGTTACCTGCGTGGTGTACTCACAAAGTTGGACATGTTTCTCACTGCGCTTTCCACATTGTCTGCTGGGCACAAAGGGAGGACCACTAACCGATGTTCAGCCATTACGAAGAGGATGTGTCATTGACACTGATGGCAGCGCTAGCTAGCTAACCACTGGTTATTTTTAGGTATTGGCATAATGTGTTGTGGCATTGTTTTAGTGTTCATGCATATAACCATAGAAGAAATTACTGTTATATTTCATCAGAGGCTTGGCAAGCTGAGAATGGTCACACAGTCAAATGCCGCAATCATCATTAATTCCAGTTTGAGGCACTGTTTGTTGACGTCGAGGACAGCTATAAGTACCCTGGACTCCCACAGGCAGATGGGAACCATGTAAATACCTGCAGAGACCTGCAGAAAGTAAGGCAAGTCCTGAGGACTCAGCTGAATGGGAAGAACAAGATCCGGGTAGTCAACACACATGCCCTGCTGGTCATTGGATACCCTACTGGCCAACGGAGGAGATGGAAGCCATTGACCTCAAGAAAAAAAAAGGCTCCTTACCATGCATGGACGGTTTCAGTACAAATACAGAACCACTATCCAGATAAAACAACAAATATCTGAGAGTACATCAGGAAGATGACCACAACCGATCACATGCTTAGTACCTCAGGCGGCAGAAACTCGAGAAAGAGGAGCAAGAACAGGAACCTTCAGGACAGGCACTGCATGTACCACTGGCTGTGCAGAGATGCCCCTGATACAATCTAACACATAACAGCAGAGTGCAAGATGCTAGCAGGTAGGGCATACATGGAGCACCGTAACAAAGTGGCTGGCATAGTATCCAGGAAAATCTGTGTCGAGTATGACCTGGAAGTCGCGAGGTCAAAATGGGATACACCCCCTGCCACGGGTGTTTGAGAATAACCGAGCTAAGATCCTATGGGACTTCCAGATAGCGGTGGACAAAACTGGTGATGGCTAATCAACCGGACCTAGTAGTGGTGGACAAGCAGAGGAAGAAGGCTGTAGTGATCGATGTAGCAATACCAAATGACAGCAACATCAGGAAGAAGAAACACGAGAAGCTCGATATGCCAACGGCTGAGAGATGAGCTAGAGAGGATGTGGAAGGTGAAGGCAACAGTACTCCCCATGGAAATCGGAATACTTGGGGTAGTGATCCCCAAACTTGGAGAGTGGCTACAGCAGAGTCCAAGAATGGTTCTACTATTGTGATATCCCTAACATAAGAGAAGAGGTCTTTTTCATTGCACAATACAATTACATTTTGTTGGCGCCATCCTCCAGGTGCCGAAATAAGAAATACAAGATAGAAATATAAATAAAATAAATGAGGATCTGGTATTTACAGTGAACAGGGCGTAGTATGATGTAATATTTATAGTAAGCAGCAGTATAAATAGCAGTAAATGGTTTATTTACAACTGGCTGCAGTGTGCTAAAGTGGCGCAGTGGATGTGCAGGGGGATTGTCTGTTGGGTTTGATATTGTCAGTGTTCAGTAGTGTGACAGTTCTGTGATAAAAGCTGTTTTTCAGTCTTGAGGTCCGGGCGTACAGTGTCCTGTAGCGCCTCTCAGAATGCAGGGTAAGTAGATATCCCTGTACATACTACTTGAAAATTTACTAGCTGGAGTATCCAGAGTAAGAGTTTCTATCCATTCCTTCTGCATAGTGTGAGCAGTTTAAGACCTGCTGCTGTTTTCATAACCTGTTAATTGTTAAAACTGAACCAACCCTATATTGCCTGCCTTTAAAACAAAAACCTACAATTGGAAAATTAATTTTCATTAAATGAATCATAGGATATAGTACTGGATAAATTACCAACGTATACCTAATGCAATAGTTTACAATGTTATAAATGACCTGGCCACATAACATTTCTGTAAAGGTTATTATGACAGCCAAAATTTTTACCCGTAGCTGCTGATTGATATTCACAGACTGGACTGGGGAAATCAGATCTTTGTCTGATTTGTCCAGCCTCTCTTTGGGACTGTACTCAATGACTCCCATGGAGTATTTATACTATTGTCTGAACAGTTTCAGACAAAAATAAGTTTATGCTGGCTTCATAATTTTCATGCTGTGACCACAAAAGGACATTTGTTTGGGCCTCTTGTCTCCCAGTCATTTCCTTATTGAGGGTTAACGGGAGGAGTGGCTCTGTGGACTGTTGCGACCGACAATCCTGCATTGTGTGAACTGGTGCTGATTCACAAAGGAGTCATTGTGAAGAGCGGTGGCCCTGGGAGAGTGGAATGGGTCTAGGTTAGGTGGCAGAGAGGTGTGGGTTCAGGGGCCTGGGTCTAGGAGCTAGAGCCACTGTAGCTGGCTCAAAATGGGGGCGTGTATGGTGCTCAGCTGACACAGTGCTGGAACTGGGAGGGCGCACGTGTGAGAGGAGTCCCGTGCTGTCGCCACACAGCTCCAGCAAATGTATACTGTACTCCTACCTCCTACAGCACTCAAAGCACTGAAATCCCTTTCAGAGGTGAGCTGCTTTATGAAAATAGGTTCTTAATCGAAGCTGCTGTCAGTCTGATTTATTTTCTATGTTCTAGAGAATCCAATGCAGCGGTTACAAAACCGGGAGCTTAAGCTGCTTGTACAACTGTTCCCAGAATCAGAAATTTTTTTGCTGTTTATCCTCTTCTGACTCCAGCTCAAGGACAAGCCCACATGTGTGGTGTACTCTAGATTTGTTTACACAGACAGATGGCCGAGCAGTCCAAAGTCAAAGTCCACAAAAGCCCTTTTTTCCTGCTGAACTGCTGTTCTGCTTGACCACCAGTTCAAGACTTAATCTCCCTCCTCTCACCCTCTACTGGTCCTTCTGTCTTTTAAACCTTCACCATCACTCTGAGGGTGAGGCTGGGGCTTTCAGGTCAAGCTGACGCCAGTCTCACTGGCCATTCTAGAGCAGGACTAGGTCCTCGCCCAGCTGTCCCAAGGTCTTGTTGCATGACTGTGTGTCAAGCCCGGCTGTTTCTCTGGCCTCTCACCTTAGTGTCAAGAGCACTTCAGTTACAGGCCATTCTAAAGAAGCTGAACCAAAACAATGGCCAAGTGAGTCATTGTCTTATTTCTTTGTTTATTGTACTTGTATGTTACTAAAATCTAATAAAAAGTTATCCTCCTCCTTCCAGTTTGCGGTGCCAAAATTTTGACTGTTACAGAATAGAAAGTGGTTGAGCAGATGAGCGTAAAAAGTGACACTTAACAGCAACAAAGTAAACAGGGCGTCTCATCTTCCGTCAGGGTGGCATCACCACAACTGCTGGCTTCTCTGTCCACATTAGAGGCCATCCATTGCCTAAATTGCTCCGTTGCTGACAGGTTACAGTTAAACTGCACAATTTGGGTTCTTAAGTCAAATCTGTTTGATCACTATGTACCCTTTTTAATTCTGTTTCCATTTCCAGCTCCACCTCGTAACAAATGCAGATTTGCTGAGGGCTGTAATTTATCATCTGTGTTATAAATTCCTTTACAGCAGTGTGCTTTTAATCCCTCCGTAAACAAGACACAAAGAACTTTTGGATTTTAACTTCTGCATTTGTTGTTCAGTTGACTTGTATTTAAAGTTCATAGGACTCCACCAAGACCATTTTAACTCAGTAAATGCGTAATATTTCTGAAGTCACAAGCAATAGTGTTTAATAATCGTGATCTCATTTTTCTCCACAGGGATCATTGTTATTTTTATCCTAAGCTGGTCGAACAGCTTAGATACACAGTACTCACTTACTTGATTGAACAAATCCCTCAGTTAACATAGGATTGTTTAGACTTTTTTTTTTTTTTTTTTTCTTTCAAGGCTTGTGCAAGTCATTTGGAGGTCAGGCTGAATTAAAGTCAGGCGTCAGAGCTTTGTAATATTATTGGTCATATTTGTACAGTTATTTGCCTCCTTTACTGTGTTTTATAAGAATGCAACTAACAGGAGGTTCCCTTTGAGCAATGCAGTGCCATTGACTGCTTTAACTTGATTATCTTATCTGTTATGAGTTACACAGCCTGTATTCATGGTAAATGAGCCGCACTTGCATTCAAAGCTGCTGTGTACTTACATAAACTTGCACGTGAAACCTGAAGTCATTGTACACAACGTAGTATTATTCTGAAAGTCCTGTGGTCATGTTATTTATTGCTGACAGATGGCATCCGTGTCCGTGTACGGAGCTGTGCTTGCACATCGCAGCCAGGCATCAGTCAGGATGTTGCAAAGTGAACCTCTGAACTTGTATGGTAACAGTTCTTTCACAGGTCGTCCTATTTGTTTTAGTGGAGTCAGTCTAGTTCATTTAAGAAATGTTATCATCTGTTTTGATCTTTTTTTGTGTGTGCATGTGGTTATTTAACTCATTCAAAAAAAAAAAATTGTCCCCTTTCTTTGCACTCTCGCTAAAAATATATTCTTAGTGTTAATTATTGACTTAGGTCTGGATCAAGTGTCAACGATTCACCAAAGACAGTTTCATACTGTGACCATCAAAATTGTGACGAACAGCCCAATTTCCTCCTCCCTAAAATTATTTTCCCTAGAGCAGTGCTTTATTTTAAGCTGAGTTACTGAAGCACAAAAGCTGCATGTGTAAAGCAGTTATGTATTTAACGCAATTTAAATGCTTCAACACATCGCAGATCACCAAATACTGAAGTGAGCCCTGACGAGAACATTTGCGTTTGCACAGACTGTTATATCAGTGTGTGGCATGCCAAGCTTGGCATGAAAATTCATGCTGGGGTGGATTGTGTGAGAAGGCAGACCATGTGGAGGGATTTGTGAGCACGTCTGTTAACTTTCCCACTTACCACTTTTTCTCTGTGCCTCTTCAGCCCAGCACGCTGCCCCAGGGTACAATCAATATGAACCAGTGCTCTGACGTCATCGATGGGGAGTCCAGGACAGGCCAGAAGAACTCGCTGTGCATCCTGACCCCTGAGAAGGAATACTTCATACGGGCTGAGTGTAAAGAAATCATTAATGGGTATGACATAAGAACCTACCATAATCATCTGTTATCATAGGATTTACAAATACACATCCCGCCATTATATGTATACACACATAGATTGGAATGACTTCAGGTGGGCAGTTTTGTGTTGCTTTTCTTTTGGGGTGTGTGGATAGTGGTGACAGAAATAAAGTGGTGCGGCTATGTGTGGCTGCTGTGGCAGCCAAACTGCTCTGCCCCCTGCTGTCTCCTTTGGGCTGTGCTTTTCAGATAGTTGTGCTTCACGCTGCAATGACAGTGCACATTCTTGAGCTGTTGGCTCTCCCTGCTTCTCTAATGCTCTCCCTGTCTTAACAGAGTCCTCTATACCAGTACCCAGATTACAATACTGAAATGTAATCTTCATAATTCAGGCTTTATTTGAGTCTCTCTTTCACTCCTGTAGATTTAAGGCATATTTCTGCACTGCGCTCTCCCTGGTCGGCTGTAGCATACATATTATAGCTATTCTTAGGGAACTGTGACTCACAGCACCCACTCCTCATCATGCTACCTGCTGCCATCACTATTCACCTCCCACTCTCCTATCATCTGGCTTCCATGTGTTTGTTCTAGGCCATCACACAACCATATCAGGTTTTTTTTATTATGTTAGTGTCTTCTAAGATGTCTTTTGGCTTTTATTAGTTTGAAAACAGCATCATTTGGGGACCTACTCTTTTATAAATGTCACATGTTTGCATGTATGTAACTTTATAGAGTGACAGTCCACAGCAAAGGCTGGAGAAGTATCAATGTGTCAGTGTTCTGTACTAGATTTAGTGATTTTTTATTATTGTAATACTGAAAGAGGCAAGACGTCCTGAGCTGTTCATGCATTCATTTTGTCTCGGTCAAAGAAAACATTGTGCACTTAAAAAAAAGAAGAAAAAAAAGTTTCAGGCATCACTAGATTTTCTAGCCATGCCCATGTTAGCATTTCTTTCTAGTTTTAGTCAAGACTGGGAATGGAAATTTTAGTCAACCCTAATCAAATTGCTTCAGGATTAGAAATCATTCAGTTGATGCTATGTGAGGTTAGAGATGCAGTATTAAGTGTTAAAGCGCACTTTGCTAAATCCAACAAAAAGCATCATCTCCACAAAATGCCTTTTTAAATAAAGCATAACTTCAGAAGAGTAAAAATGCAGACCGAAGTTAAGATCTCTTGTGTTCTTGTGGGAGTCTGTTATGATTTCCTTATTTTCTTACTTTTGGTGGACTGTTCGGGTTAAACATGGAAACGCATTCAAAAAAGGAGGTAAGCATATGTATGTATGTCAAATCCCAAAAGCTCAGACATCGTATGCTCTAAATGCTCTAATTCAGGCTTTTTTACTTTTGTCCCTGTCAGAGTAGAATAGCTCAGGCTGTGAGCACAGATGCCCCACCCACTTGTTGTGAAAACCTTCTGTTTGTAAGTGGCAGCCAACCTGAAGAAAGTGGTTTTAAAGAGAGTGGTCTTTAAAGGGAGAGGAGCTAAAATGGCTAATTTCAGAGTATGAGATAAGGGGCTCCACAACGGCTGAGTATGATGCATATTTGATATGTATTAGATATATATTAAAATTGTTTTGAACTGTGAATCTGCAAAGCTACTCTACTAGAGTCCAAGCATTAAAAATGTGGAGCTGTAAATAGGCTGCCTTTAAGAGATTAAAGAGCTGTAAATATTAAAAATGCATCACTTGCATGCTCTGTAGTTTATTCTTTGCTGCAGACAACTTTGTCCCTTCATATATGAATCCATTATGCTTGTAGAGTTTATCAAATGAAAGACTAGATTAATACTTTGACCACTATTTCACTATTTGTAGGTGGCAGGAGGCTCTGACTGTGTACCCCCGGACAAACAAGCAGAACCAGAAGAAAAAACGCAAGGTTGATCCACCCACTCACCAGGTAATGCGTTCAGCCAAATTAATTTTTATTTATTTTAATTTTTTTTCCCCCTCCTGTTTTGTATCAGTGGGTTTTTACATTATTCTCAAATCTACAGCTTAGGCCTTGTGCATAAATGTCTAAAATTATTCTAAATTTGTGCTGAAAATGTCCATAAATTGGAAAATCATCCACACATTCAAATCTGTTTATTATTGTTATAGTTATAGGATAAAATGATAAAGGGATCACATTTTATATTCATAAGGTTAAAGGTCAAGTCTTTAGACATATAGCTGCAGCTCAATTGGCTGCTGGAGGCATAATGACCTCCGAGGTGGAAATTCTGGTGCATATGACTTCATATCAGTACTGTTTTTAGATATAGTGAGCATTATAAATAATCCACATGTGGCAATTGCTTCATTCCCTGTCAGCAGCAAGGAAAGCATATATTTAAGGATGACCTCTGCTATGAAAATATGCCGAATGAATGCCTCTCATTCCTCTCAAACTACACCAGCCCCTCCCCCCCGTAGAGAGAGAGAGATGTATTGTTTCTGCCAGCGACACGCTCAAAATTTTAAACCATCTATATTTGCATTCCTGAGTCACATGTCCGTTTCAATAGACTACATGCCTCACACTTACTACAAATAATGTTAGATATTGTTTCCTGGGTGTTGTGAACTGCATGTGGTACTGTTTTCTACAAGTAATATTTGCATTATGCTTCCAACAGTGTACATAGTTTTATAGATAAGGAACGGTATCACAAGGTCAGCAGGCAGCAAACATTACTCAGCTATCAAAATATTCCTGAGCAAACAGCGAAGGGTAATGTCGACAGCTGACTGTGTGCTGTAACAACATTCAGCAGCAACGTTTAGCAGTGTGACCGTGCTCCTCTTGCATATGAATTTGCTGGTGCACTCAGTTTCATTGTCCTGTCCTGCAGCTGCCGTCACACCTGTCAGGCTTTTTCAGCCTTTGTGGTTATTAACCATGTGGTGCTTATCAAAGCAGTCACATTCAGGACTTACTGAGGACTTGAATCCTCAAATGTTTGTGGTGACCCAATAAAACATTTTGTCATTTTACACTGGGCCCTTGAAGTCTTAACAGGATGCATGTTTTAAGTCCGTGAGCCGGTAAAGGTGCACTTTGGGACGTGACTCCCTGTAGTGCCGCCTGTTTGCTGATCTTGCTTTGTAGAGTGGGTCCAAAATTTCTCTTTGGGGAGGCAAAGTGTGCAAAGATGGTCAAGGTGAGCAGAGTCCTTGAAGCCCATCTTGTATCTTTCAGAATCACAATGGCAATAAAATGCAGTCTTTGTCAGAGCAAGTTTTATAATCCCTGGCAGGCAGGAATAAAACACATGGACTTTATATACTTATAATAATGTTCCAATGTGAAGATGAAATATAAGCATATGATATAATAAAAGTACACAGACCACCCACCATGGGATACAGCCCCCCCCCCACCTCCTATTTGAGGCCAGGCCAAGTTTGTGGTGTGTACAAACAAAATTGTCTCTGAAGTTCATTGTCTGGTTCCTCTAATGATGGCGCCCGGAATCAGACTGTGGCCTTGCTTGGCCTCCGCAAACAGTCTCATTTACAGAGGGACAGTGGTGACACGAGGATGACCTTGACTGTCTCTCGCTGCGACCACCATCAGTTAGCTCTGTTTTCATTGTTCTTGTTTCTTCCCTGTGTTCATCCACAGTAATGTGTAGGTAACCGAGCCTGAACCTCTTATTTTTTGATGGTGGTTCCCTTTTTTTTTCTTTCCCTCCCTCTTTATCATTTGTCTTTTCATTTCATTGGTAAGATTCACAATTAATTGGTTATTTAATGATATGGTAGTACCCATAGATTTAAACACTCTAGGGAGGCATAAAAGTCAGGCCTAAAGCTCTAAATCTACAGTGTAAACACTTCAAAGGCGTATGTGAGCAAGTTATATTATGAATAATAAAGAAGGGGGGGGGACAGAATAAATAATAATGCAAATGAGTAAATTTTACAGCAAATACATGGATATTAAATGAGAGTAAATAAAAATATTAATCCCATTTAATATAAAGGTAAATGAAGAAGAAAAAGCAAGAAATGTCAATTCATATAATGGCTTAAAGTCAGTCACTCCTACATTTATTTAGAATAGTCTTGGTGCATTTAATGGTATTTAACAGACCTGTGAGCTGCATGTGTCTTTCCCTGGATTGGATGATGTGGGCTCATCAGTCCTTTGGCTGATGAGTAACCAGATTATCAGTCACTTAGTAGCTCATCTGGCTCATGATCCATCACAATTCACAGTCTATTGTAATATGTGAAGTACAGAAAGACTGATATTACAATAGGCCGTGAATTGTGATGGATCATAAGCCAGATGAGCTACTAAGTGACTGATAATCTGGTTCAGCTCATTCAGCCAAAGGGCTGATGAGCCCATATCATCCATTTGCAATTCACAAGAATCGCCCCTCCTCCTACAGTATTGCATCAGAATTTCATCAGACTTGCACACAGCGATCACCTAATGGGTCTACATCCAAATGTCATGTTTGTTGTTCTCCATGGATTTTAATTTTCATTAATTTGTGTAGTACAGCCATCTAATGGCAAGAAAACGTATCAGTTCTTCTGTACTTGACACATCAGTGACCTGTGAATTCAATAACCAGCTTCTACGTCATTGACATTTTGGTCATGTAGTCCTTTATCTTTGATCATCACAGTTGCAGTCCTCCACTGACAAAGCAATTTGCTTCCATGGTCACTTCACAGAAGCACAATTCAACTGGCCTCTTTTAATTTAAAGTGCCTCATGTTTTAAAAATCTCTGTCGTACATTTTTATAGCTTATGTCTAAATGTTTGTGGTTTTAAATAAAAGTCTCACTAATACTTTAAGACGGCATAAAACTGTAATTGTGTTTTTCCTCCTGTTTGGTGTGCTTCACTTGAAATACCGGTGTAGTGGTCAGGGCCCCACCGTATAATTAGGCCTAATAATGTGTGAGGATGATTGGGCTTTCACTGCCAGGTTCTGTCAGCATCTCTTAGGTTGTTCAAGTGGATAAATATCCAGCATTGTGTCAAGACTTGCATTTTCCACTCCTCAGTGTGTCAGCTCCATATTTCTACCTGAAAGCTCCTTGTCCATTTGTGCATACTTTACTAAGAGACACACGCAAGGAAACTATTGTAAATACCTATGAATAATCATGTTTGTCTTGTGCTTAGCACCCTTTAAGTCAAGCACATTACCCTGAGTGCAAAAAATGATGTGACGTGTGTGTGTGTCAGTCACATAGTGAACCAAAAGTAGTCTTAATTTATTTGGCCCTTCTCTAGTAAAACCGTTGATATCTTGTAATCCTGTTTTATTTCAGTTATCAGACTTTTTATCTGCATAGAACAAAAGTCAAAATAATAAAGAACTGCCCGTGGAAATTTTGAGACAGATGTTTTTTTTGTTTTTTCATTTATTGATCACACTTAGCACTACATAGCTACCACTAACATCAAGGGCTTTCTGTGATTGGCAGGGTGGAGTAACTCCAAGACAGTGTTTTTCCACTGAAGACATGAATGGACACCCAGTGAGTTCAGCTTGGCCAAACCTTTTCATCCTGCTTCACCTTTATAAAACCTCATCCCTCTGTCCCTCTATAATTTAATGTCAGTATCATTTCAGTCACTCCAGGTGAAGGGTGAATAAAGCAGACATGCTTTTAGCCTTTATGATAACAAAAGAGTGATTTTTTTTTGTTTTGTTTTGTTTTGTTTTTTCCCTCCTCCCCTTCGTGCAACATCAGCATGTTTGTGGTGATTTCAGTAGGCTGGACAAAACTGGTCGTTTGAGGGTCGCTTTGCTTTGGAAATCTTGCTCTCTCGTTGTCTCAGTGATTTTTGTGCATCTTCTGATCACTGAAGGGATTTCTGATATGGTGACATCAGAACTTTGAACAGCTTTAATTTTGCTTAGTTTGCATTTGTTAAATCAAGTCAAGATGTTCCCAGCCAAGAAAATCTGTTTCAACCTAATCCACCGCTGCAGACTGTCCTTGTGGGGTTTTCTTTAGTTTCTTAGTATTCCTCAGTAGTACATGTGTTTTTTTGCTATGAAGCTGTCATGTTTGTCTACCTGTCAGTCTCTTGCTCCCTTTTTTTATTCCAGCTTCACTCTTCCAATAATTCACTAGTAATAAAAGCAAATGTATTTTCTTTGTATTGCCTTAATCTTGGATTCATCTAAAATATAAACATGAAAAAGCAAAACATAATAAAAACACTGATTTGGTGTCACTGAAAACCAGAAGTGTGAATATTTTCTATACAAAGTGTGCAGAGTGCTTATTAATGTGATCAGAACATGATTGGACCCCAATACAGCTGAGCGTGGGAGTCCAGTATATCAAGAAATCCAGATTTAAGCAACACACATTCCAATATTTGATTTCACATTACGTTTACATTTTAGGTTGTAATTGTCCTTTAATCTCTTTCCTCCTCATATTCCTTTTTGTAGTCTTTCTGTGACCTTACCTGCCATTATGTCCTTTCTTCTTCCCACCCACTCCTTCCAACCCAAACCATAACCCAGGAGCCTGGCCCCGCTAAGGTAACTGTGACCAGCAGCAGCAGTGGAGGCAGCATCGCATCCCTGCCCAGCAGTATTGCCAGTGCTGAGCGCATCCCAATGAGCCGTGCAACTCTGTGGCAGGAAGAGCCCCGCTGGAGCAGGGCCACCATCCCCTGCAGCCGCAGTGCCTCCTGCCTCAGCCAGCTGAGCCAGAGTCAGCCAGACTCCAGTGCCACTACGCAAGATGGTGAGGGTGTTAAAATGGCCATGCAAATTCTCCTTAAATATGGAAATATAAGCAACTCACAGCAAGTTGAATTTACAAGGATGATCCCGGCAAATAATTTACCATTCGATTTAAACTTGAGTGGAAAAAAGTCACACTAGTAGACTTCTTTAAAAGTAGAACAATAGTTGTAGTATAATTGAAATATACTGCAAGACTTTTCCAACAATAAATGGTTTGAGTTTTTTTCAGCTATCTGACCATTTGGATTAACTGCCTAGGGAAATGGTGACTTACCTGTTAATGTAGAATACAATAGAGCTTTAATATTTGTAAACCTATTTATTGCTATGCACAGACGGGATTCTTCATATTGGTCTTTTTCCCCCAGATGGTGGCACTGTGAGCACTGGACGTAAGGTACGAGTTGAGAGTGGGTACTTCTCCCTGGAGAAGACCAAGTCGGAGCCTTCTACACAATCTGCACATCACTCTCAGCCACCCCAGCACCTGCCCCTGTCCTCTTCAGCATCTTCCTCCTCTTTAGGAGCTCCCAGTTCCAGGTACAACTCAGAATCAGAACCCCAAAGTTCCCCTCATCAGCTCTCCCAAGATCCTCTCCCCTCTCCATGTTCACTTGTCTCCACAAGCTACTCCACCATCAGCTCTTCCCAGAGCTCGCTGGACTCTGAACCCAGTGGAGCTACATCCACCTGGGAAGGGCACAGTGGTGGTGGAGGCGGCCGAGTTGGCCGTTCTGGCAGGGAGTACGCAGCACTGGCAGATGTGCCACGGGCTCGCAGACTGAGCTACCGAGAAGCCTTCCGCTCAGAGAAGAAACGTCAAGAGCTGAGGGCGCGGACACGGAGCCCCGGGAGAGAGGAGGTGGCTCGGCTTTTTGGGGAGGAACGCAGGTGAGGATGACCGTTGTGCTCAGCACGCAGCAAAATCCTTCAGAGCTATTTTAAGTTTCCTGCTATTCTTTGTGATAGACCCAATCAGTGCTGAATAAACACCACAGCACATAAGGCAGATTAACTTGTAATAACAATGGCAACATGATTGATAATCATTAATGAGCCACTGATTGTTAGCTAGAAGAGAGCATGCTAAGTGTTTATGTGATTTTCATCCATTGCTGAAGATACTCAACAGTAGTATTTTAGCACCACCCTGTGGCTGCTCTCTCCCAAGCATCTTTTGCTATTGCTGCCTTCCCTAGCTTATCAGTGGTTTGGCATTAATGATTACAGGGGTATAAATGCATGTGATGTTTTGTTTTCTACTGGTCTCTACCTTTTGCTCTTGGCTACCTTGCTAGTTTTTGTTGTTTCAATCTTTTCCAGGGGCTTCTGAACAGAGCTTCTCAGAGCTAATGCTCAACCAACCCTTCCACCCCTGCCCCAATGCTGTTCCCTGCTGGTCACCGCTGACTCCTGCTTTCTATCATTTCATCCCTGCACTGCCTGGGAGCGCACACACGTGCATAATAAATACTTAACTTCCTGTACATACCATGCATACAACCTACTGATTGTTGGGTTATACATACAGTTTAGTTTTCTCAAACTTCAGTTACTACTTATTTCTCAGATATATACACATTAACAAGTGCAGTGCCTTAAGGTAATGCTGACTATATTGCTGTTGCTGCTTCTTTTGCAATGTGTTTAATCCTCCATTCCATTCATTTTCCATCTCTCCCAAATTTTATCTCATCATGTAACACCACTCTTTATTTTTAGAAATGTGTCTGGGTGGTTCTCTTTGGTATCCCTTTATTTTGCATATGTTTATGTTGTATTTTGATTTTTAAGAAAGACTGTTTATAGAATGATGATCAAAGGTTTATTTGTGCACACTGCAAACCAAAAACTCCTTGTTTCCCTTACAAAATGGATTTTGACTCAGATTATCTCTCGTGTTATGTTTGGTCTCTTTATTATGCTCTGTCACCATCTGTGACCGTGACGTTCTGCATCGTTATGTTTACTGTTTTCTGTATGGTGAAAAAAAGTCTGTTTAAAAAAGTTTACATTTAAATTTACACCAATTTAGGCTTAAATGTTTGAATGCTATTTTTGTCTCCCCTAGGCGATCTCAAATAATCAACCGGTTTGAGGAGGGCCAGCACGTTGAACGCATGGAGACGAGCAGCTCCAACGAGCCTTCAGTTAACTCCGTGCTAATCCAGAGACAAGGACGCAGCGAGAAACGTTATTTGGCTAATAAACATGTACGCTCTCCTCTGATTAATCCTG
The DNA here is from genome assembly GCA_024447675.2 of Pterophyllum scalare. Taxonomy (NCBI): domain Eukaryota; kingdom Metazoa; phylum Chordata; class Actinopteri; order Cichliformes; family Cichlidae; genus Pterophyllum; species Pterophyllum scalare. The sequence continues at coordinate 18,815 of JAMQGT020010548.1, forward strand.
AGTAAATTGAAGCAGAAAGGGCATAACATACTCTAAGAATGAAAATAAAGTTGCCTCTAGTCATTACTTTTTTATTTATAGGAGATGTCACTGGATGCAGGAAAGGACCGTTCAGTCCCTGATGTGTCCAGCTCCACTTTGGCCAACTTAAGGAGGGCCAAATCATTGGACCGCAGAGTCACAGAGTCCACAATGACTGTAAGTGTTGACAGTATTTTTAAAGGTTAAAAAGTCATAGCATTTAAAATAGGGAGAGATTACAGTGGGTCTAGAAGCAGGAAAAATATAGTGTAAGGAGTCGAGTGAGTTTAACAAGGGCTAAATTGTGATGGCTAGACGACTGGGTTAGAACAAAGCTGCAGCTCTTGTGGGGAGTTCCCAGTCTTCAGTGATGAGTATCTATCAAAAGTGGTCCAAGGAAGGAACAGTGGTGAACCAGTGACAGGGTCATGGGCGGCCAAGGCTCACTGATGCACGTGGATGCGGTCCTGTGTGGTCCAATCCATCAGATGAGCTGCTGTCGCTCAAATTGCTGAAAAAGTTAATGCTGGTTCTGAAAGGAAGGTGTCACAATACACAGTCCGTCAGTTTGTTGTGTATGGGGCTGCAGACCAGTCAGGGTGCCTAAGCTGACCCGTTCCACTGTCGAAAGCACCAACAATGGGCACGTGCGCATCAGCAGCACAGCAGCGACTTTGAGGGGTTGACTGGGCCTCCACATTCCCTATAATCCAATCAAGCATCTGTGGGATGTGCTAGACAAACGAGTCCAATCCATGGAGGCCCCACCTTGCAACTTACGGGGCTTACAGGATCTGTTGCTAACATCTTGGCGCCAGATACCGCAGCACACCTTCAGGGGTCTAGTGCCTTGACAGGTCAGGACTGTTTTGGCATTAAAGGGTGACTAACACAATATTAGGCAGGTGGTCATAATGTTATGCCTGATCGGTGTATATATATACATATATTTTAGGAGAGTTGTCACAGAGGAAATGACCACATATAAAGTTTAGACTTTATCTCTTCAGTTTTCAGCTATAAAATGAGCAAAGCCTTCAAGTTACTTAAGGTTGCACTGGTATCATCTTGAGCTCTGACTCCTACCAGTCTGATCTGTGGTCACTTCAGGGAGTGTAGCAGGGGTTATCCACTCAGTGTGTGTATCTCTCTGGCCAAGCTGCAGCTGCCCAAACCCCCACTCACTCAAACACACACTCATATTCTCACTCACGTACACAGCGCTGCCGCCACTGCTACTGGCGATTATAAATAGCCTGGACAGAAGCAGTTGCGTGTGTGTGTCCCTGAGACAGACTGAAAGAAACAGATTGTCAACATATGAAGTGAAGGCAGTTAGCCATCAGAATGACTCTCTGCCAGACGGTGACACCACACCTGATGAAGCTCAACAAAAACAAGGTATTGTTGAGTAAGCAGTGGCCAGGTTTTGGAGGGACAGCTTACTTTAGGGTCTATAAACAGACTTGAGTTTGTGTTTCAGAGGGAAAGTCCGGCTCCCGCCAGTCAGTCTCTACAGCTGGAGCCAAATATCGCTACTTATACTTTTCAAGCTTGGGTGGGGATTTAAATGTAATTAAGCAAATGTTGATTGTATTTTTTTTTTATCACAACAGGTTTAAAAAACGAGTTTAATTATATAATGTTGCAACACTGTGATCTCTTAATTGCAGCCAGATCTGCTGAACTTCAAAAAAGGATGGATGACAAAGCTATATGAAGATGGAGTGGTAATTTTCTTTCAGTATTATCTGCTTCTCTGTAACACTGAATAAATAACTTATACAGAAAACTGATGAACATGCAGTTAATGGCCTTTTTATCCCTTTAGTGGAAGAAACACTGGTTTGTCCTGACAGATCAGACTTTGAGGTACTATAAGGACTCGATAGCTGAGGAGGTAAAGCTTCTAATACACTTTATAATATCAAGGAATAGGCAATTAAGAGAGTCATTTTTTTTTTCTTATTGTGGTTTTTTTTTTGCACTTTTTCCCCTTAGGCTTCAGAAATGGATGGTGAGATTGACCTTTCTACGTGTTATGATGTCAAAGAGTTTCCAGTTCAAAGGAATTACGGTTTCCAAATCCTGGTTAGTGTTGAGTCTTCATGTCAGAGATTCTCCCACGTCATTAATCACCAGTAAAGAAGAAGCTCATTGTCTACACAGTTTAGCTCTGGTGTCTCCTGCCAGTCTATAAACAGCCTTAGGCACCATGTGGCGTAACTTTGGGTATCAGGTTTTGTCATTTCTCTTCCTACAACGATTCTTTGTCATGAAAGATGTCACTTGACTTGTCATCTCTCTGTGAGATCATAGCAGTCTAAATCTGCCACAGGCGTTGCCAGCCCTGCCTGTATTTCTGAACCCATTTGGCCTTCATCCTGGACAATCTGTTTGCCAAACCTTTTAAATTCAGAAGCCCCCGTGCTGCATAATTTCTCATTAACACAGACAGAGAAAAATAAGGAAATATGTGTATGTGCGGTTGTGTAGATCCTGCTCTAAATGACGTAGTCCTTTCTTCATATAATCCTTTGCCCGTTAAACATTTTTAGCGCTTGCTGTTGGCAAAAGACTTACTGTACTGGACATATATAGATGCTTGCGATAGAGCTAGATGTCAATGGGGCTTTTGTTCCTGCTACATGGAGACTTAATCTTTCCACTCTAATCCTGTATCTGAACAGTAGCTACAAGGTCATTTCTTTTGTTTGCATTTTTGCTCGAAGCAGCTTCCATGCCAATTTTCTCGAGCGAGTCATAAATGGAGGATTGTTGACACTTTGGCTGAGAACATCATGGATTTGGTTTGTGTGCACCACAGTCAGGCGAGGCGGCAAGGAGCTGTTGTCATACAGCTGAACACTTAAATCCTGATGCCTCTACTTCACATCATCAGAAACTATGCTCCTAACACTTGTCTTGTAGAGGTCTATTAACTGCCACTAGAGGTCATGTAAATGTACATCTGTAGATGTCTCTTTAGACGTGCAAGTTTATGTACATCTTTTGCACGCACTGTAGATTTGACACACTAAGCAAAACCCACCTGTTTTATCAGTGCAGGTGGTGTTAAAAACTATGTTGAATTAACTAAATGCCTAAAAATATTTGCAGTCATCCTCTCAGCAATGGGGTACTTTGATTCTCTGCAGCAATTTAAAGGCTGGATAATGTAGTATGTTGACAGCATGAGGTACTGGGCTGGTTTTAAGTGATTTTCCTGTCAAGAAAAGCAGAAGTGAGGTTGAGAATATACTTCTGTCAAAAGCATTTTTGGAATTTTTTAAATAAACATAAGTGTGCATTAAATTAATAAAGATAAATAATATAAACCAAATTGTTCTTATCCACAGTGTTGTTCTCACCAAAAAGTATACTTTTATTAAAATTATTTAAAATGTGTAACTTGTGAATCAAGCAGTCATTTAAATGCTCTCCCTCTGTATTTTCAGTGTAAAGAAGGAGCATGCACCCTGTCAGCGATGACCTCTGGAATCCGTCGGAACTGGATTCAGGCCATCATGAAGAACGTGCGACCCACTATCGCCCCTGATGTCACCCGGTAATAACCATGGAGGATTAACACTCACCACTGGCAGAAATAACAGCGGCTTTTTTAGTTTATTTATCTAAATTCCTGTCTTCGCCTCACCTTCTGTTTCCTTCTTTCTCTTCCTCTTCAACTGGTATTTACAATCTGCTTCCAGGAAAAACATCCCTCTGAAACTATCGGTTCTGAAGCCCAGGTTGGAGTGCTTGTGTGTTAACCCCCCTCCAAAAAAAATATCGATGTTCAGCAATGTCAGCCCCAGCGTTTTTGTCACCCAACCATATGTCATGTGATTGAGTAATGTCTCCCTGTTAGTTGTGCCACTGTAGAGACCTACACTGCACTCGAATCTACATACTGGAATAATCTGCCCAACACCACAGACCAATGTCAGTCATCCCTGTAATGTGACTGTCCACTAACATTTGGAAATGATAGCACAACAACACCAAAAGCTCAAAATAACTAAGCTTTGGGTTTGGTATAAACAACAGTTCACCACCTACCTAAACTGTATATTACCTTCCAGATAATACACCACAAATGGCATTTTATTATGAGCCATTTTCAATAGAGTAAAAAAAAAAAAAAATTAACCAGGTTTTTCCTGAGCTCTGTCCCTCCCTGAGACCTTCACACAACAGTTAAAATGGATTATTCTGTCAGGTCACCCTGCCCTTTTAAAGCAATGCACACCAGTGCACATCAGTGAGCAGTTTATTGCACACACATTCACATTTAGCCACTGTATAAATTGCATTAACATTAAAACTAAAGGTGGGGACCTGTCATCAGGCTTACCTCAGATCAAGTTGCTTTTAGTCCCACTGTGTGTCTTATAAATGTTTGGTGTTTAATGCTTTGACATGCTTTTTTAAAAATGTTTTTAAATTGGGGTATCTGCTGGTCTTTTTTTCAATTAAATTCCTGTATTTCACTAACAAGACCTAAAAATTCTTTACAAAGAAAACCAGGCTATTCTTAGTGGCCATCTTTGCTTTCATATCTGCTAATGGGTGTCAGTAGATGCTGCAAAACCATTAGACTGGATGTTTACTGGATTCCATCCTCTGCTACTCTTGATTTTTATTCGCTCACCCAGCTGAAGGACTGATTGCCTCGTTACTACATCACTGACATTCTGGTTTTGTTTTTTCCCTGTTGCTAATAATGATTTGTGATATTGGGTTGCAGAAATAAAATAAACTTTACAAGTGGGATGGGTTTCAGAAAAAATGGATTACTGTGGGATTTTAGTCCACACCATCAGATCTGTAATATACATTCACTACTGGTAGCTACAATAGCTATGCAAAAGAAAACTCAATGCCTAAACTCAATTGGATATTTTTATAATAGTTGCTAATAGTGCTACACTGCTTATCCACATCAAGGGTAACACTAATTTGATTTATATAATTTAAAATGAACTGATTTCAGTTTATTATAATTATAGTGCAAATTCAGTCATTTCATCATAAATACTAAGGCTAAGACCTCAGAGAGAGAAATCCAGCAATTTACTTTGAGCAAGCATTTGGTGAGAGTGGGGAGAAAGGAAAAAAAACTTCATTATCAGGAAGAGAATCCACCAGTAGAACCAGGCGCTGGGTGGGGGCATCTTTCTATACCGGTTGCAGTGAGAGGAATGTGAGGAGAATAGAGATAACAAAACCTAACAGTAATAATAGAACTCTGAAGCTTGGTGGGGGCAATTCAGAAAGCACAAACTGCACATGAGGGATGAGACAAAGTTAATGACATGATTGTGGCTTAAAATGCATGAAGAGGGTAAAGAAGAGGCACTCGGTGTGTTATTGGAGGCCCCCCAGCAGCCTGGGTCTATTATGCTGATGATGAGCACTGGAAAAAAATCAGAACAAATTCCAGACCCTTCTGGGTTTTTAAAAAAAAATACTTTCATACTTTTGGAGGTATCATTGTGAATCAGGTAAAAAAAAAAAAAAAGTCTTTACCTCGTTGAACCCTGCAGAAACCCTGGAATGCACAGTTTGAAGCTACACCATCAGAACTGTTATGTTGTTTCGTCCAGCAAGGCTTTATGTAACAGTAGCTTAAGCAAATCTAAACGTAGAAGTTCATCATCCAGTCGTATTTAAGCCAGAATGTATATCTTTTTGTTTTTTGTGATTTATTTGCTTTTTCAGATCACTCCCAGATGAGAAGATAAAATCCCATGTGATGCTGGAGCCGTGTCCACAGGCCACCCCTGAGCCAAGCCACAGTCCAGAAATCCACAAGTCTGATGGGCAGAGACAGCCACCTGTGAACAATGCCTCTGAGCCACGTAAAAGCAGAGTTCGTGAGCGCAGACGAGAGGGCCGCTCAAAGACCTTCGACTGGACCGAGTTCAAAATGGAACAGACAGAAAAGCCCGTAAAAGAACGAGCAGACACGGTTGACCTCAGCTCATCGTTCTCTACAACCTCCTCCTACTGTTCTGCCTCCTCTTCACCCTCCTCCTTGGCATCATCTCCTATCTCTTCTTCCTCCCTCCAAACCTCGTCTGCATCAGGTGCTCACCCACCTTCTATTACAGAAGAAGCGGAAAAGGAGAATGTTAAGAGGGGCACCCCTCCGCACAGCACAACCAGCACAAATCGCATGCCAAATACGGTTACTGTAACTGTTATTTCAGTGCTCAATCCTGCATCACCAGTACAGCAGTCAACACCTGGAATCCAAGAGCAGGGAAAGATGGAAGTGGATCACCCTGCTGCCATTAGTCCAGCGAGTGAAGACAAAGACGGCAGAAGTTCAGATGTCCAAGATGAGATTGAGCAGCGATGGCATCAAGTGGAGACAACACCGCTACGTGAAGAGAAGCAAGTACCGATCACCACAGCTTTAGGAAACGCTGAGAGATTGCCTGCGCATGAACTTGCTGCTCTGCTAGATAAAGAGGTGAGTATAACCAGCGTGGGTTATGTCCTTAAGATGTCAGTTTTTGGAATACTTATGTTTGTAGTTCTTGAAGTCCTTTGATCTGCAGATTCAGTTGGCTGAGTCAGAGGAAACATAATATTTGACTATTTTGGCCATTCATTCACTTGATAGGAATAAAATTTGGGGAGCAGATTTGGTTATTCAGTGAAGAAATCAGTTCCGTGTGTCACTGCATGCTTTCATGGCCTGAAATGCATTATCCTGCAGTTGCTGTTGTGCCACACTTTATGGTTTGCTGTGACTGTTTATGAATTGATATACACTACAAATTAAAACAGAAATGGCTCAAATTTAAGCAGCTACATCAAGATTTATTTTTTCCTGCCTATTCCCGTTTGTTGAGCTGTTACCACCATGCATGTTTTCTGTTTTTGGTCACAGGCAAAGTTGTTTCAGTGCAGTCAGGCCAATGGAAGGAATTTATTCATTAGCACACCATTAGATTTATATTTTGCCAGCCTTGCATCTTGATTCACATGTTGTGCTTAAAGCATTAGTAGTCTAGCTCATGATAAGAAACTAATGCTTTACTGTATATAATCTCCTTTCAGACAGACATTTTTTTTTTTTTACACATTACACATTGAAAATGGTCATCTATCCATATATTTTCAGTCTCCATTGTATTTATGTTATAATGTGTGCTTCTTCTTGTCCCTTGTCAGTTGGGACAGAAGCAGAAGGAGCTGGACCAACTTCAGAAGCAGAACAACCTCTTGAAAGAGCAACTGGAAGATGCGCTAGTGAGAGAACAAAGTGCCAGGGAGGGATATGTACTGCAGGTAACTACACTGTGTTTTATCCTGTAACCTTATTATGCATTTAATTAGAAACTGTGTGGAAATGGCACCACAACATGAATTTAGTTAAAGAAATGCAGTAGTAGAGTGGTATTAAGATTTGCAAAATGCAGCATACCTTTACTGATCAAACATGTGGAGTAATTTTTGTTAGCTGCGCCACAGTTATTATTAAGCAGCTGACAGGTTCATGATAGATCAGATTTTTGTGTGGCTACTTGAACTCAAGGTATCTACTAACAGGTGTGTGGGTGCTTATTCTCTGATACTGCTGCGCATGGTTGTGATTTTCTAAGCATGAGTTTTTCACTAACTGTTTTTGACGGAGTTTCACATCTCATGGGAAAGTAACTGATTTGATCTGATGTGCTTAAGGTAAGAAACTGGACCAATAAGCCTCATGCTGTGCTTTTTCTCTCTGTCCATGTGTGTTCTTTCGCAGCTTGAGTTCTGCACGCTTTGTGTTTCAGAAAAAAAGTGTGTGACTAATGCCTTTATTTTTTTTAAAATTGCATTATACATATTATACATACCTCTTATTTATATATATTTTTTTAAACATATACACTCGTAGTCATACAATGAAATCACAATAGGTTTGGTCTTTATTTTTTTTTTGTTTTAAGTCACTATTGATCACCCATTTAAGTTTTTGGTTTATAATATTTATTTTGAGGGGTTTGAGGTTGAATTAATCTGAACCTTTCTGTTTCCAAGTGACCTCCTGAAAAAAGCACAGTGGAAGCTTGAGGAAAAATTTGCTTATCAAAAAGAGTATAAGGGGGAAAAAAAATTCCTGGTAAACCCCGAGATGTGGCGCTCTGTATATGGTAGGCAAAGTAACGTGATGATGTTAATGAAATTATCTCATCAATCTTTTCAAGAGCACGCCACCTCCGTCGTCTTCACCGAACAGAGTGCCGTGGCAACACTTACACAGGCTTAATCAAGATTTACAGGGTGAATTGGAGTCCCAAAAACGCAAGCAGGACCTTGCACAGCAACAGATCCGGACACTGAAGCGAAGCTACACCGAAGCCCAGGATGCTGTAGAGCGCCACGAAACTGATATTCAGGCTCTTCAGTCTAAACTTGCGTCTGCAATGGCTGAAATTTTAGCAAGTGAACAGGCAGTGGTCCGAATGCGAAATGAGCTCAGGCTAGAGCAGGAGCGTTCAAAAGAACAAGAAGAAGAATATAGCCGTAGTGAGGCTACCCTACGAGCCCAGCTGAAGGACAGTGAAGATAGACTTCGTGAAGTAGAAGCCAACCTCCTGGAGAGAAACCAGGTCCTCAGACACTTGGAGCGCCAGCAGGCCCTACAGCGAGACCATGTGAGGGAGATACAGAGATTGCAGGACAAGCTGCAAGAGGTGACTGCTCGATTAATTGCTACTGAAGAGGGTCAGGCACTGAAAGAAGAGCGCTTGAGGCAGGAACAGCATAGCATCCAAGAGAGTCATGAAAGAGAGAGACAGAATCTGTGCAAAAGATTAGCTGAGGCTGAAGCTGCACATAAGGAAATAGAGGACAGACTGTTCGAGGCTGAGCAGCAGGTAGAGGCCTTGTTAAGAGGTAGGCGGGCCTCAGGAGGTACAGAATGCAGGCAGGAAATGCTGAAGTTGCAAGAGGAGCTGGCACAAAAGACTGACATGGTTGAGTCACTGAAGGAAAGTGTGCGTAGACTGGAAGAAGAAAAAGGCCATCTCATGTGTCGTTGTCAGGAACTTCTCAACCAGATCGCTGAAGCAGATCGTGAGGTGAACAAACTTCGTACTCGTCTGGAAACAGAAGAAGCAGATTACTACACCTTGGAGCATTCATATGAGAGGGCTACTCAAGAGTTTCAGAAAATGAGCCAGTTCCTCAGAGAAAAAGAAGAAGAGATCCGGCAGACTAAAGAGATGTACGAGAGGCTGATGGAACGCAAGGAGGAGGACCTAAAAGAAGCCCTCATTAAAATGACTGCACTTGGCAACAGCTTAGAGGAAACTGAGCAGAAACTGCAAGCCAAGGAGGAGCTTCTCTGTCAAATGACTCAAAGCCTCTTGGACAAAGTTGAGCCTTGTAACGCTGAAAAGGATCTGCAAGCCAAGCTTGTGGTTGCAGAGGACCGCATTGCAGAGCTGGAGCAGCACCTCAATGCCCTACAGCTGGGCTATGCTGATCTACATATGGAAAGGCAGCAAATCTCAGAACAGAGCAAGGATGGAAGAACATCACCCCCCTCATTATCAAACACAGAGCTTTTTTTGGACAATACGCCCACAGCAGAGAGCACTCCAGATGATAAGGAGTCTCAAGCTAAAAGACCAAGGATACGTTTTTCTAGTATTCAGTGCCAAAAATATGTCAATTTTGAGGGACTGGACACTAGCCAAAAAATTAATCAGGATGTAAATGAAGGCGTCCAACAAACTGAAGGAAAGATTCCTCCTGATTTTACAGCCCCACATACTAATGACCCAGAGAAGTTTATCTCTATCATACATGCCCTTGAAACTAAACTGCTAGCCACAGAAGATAAGCTAAGAAACCTCACGCAGAATTTAGACATGCAACGATCCACCCAAGCAGAGGACATGTCTAATATAAAGCTAAAGATCAGTGAAAAGGAGTCTTGTCAAGAGAGAGAGATTAGTGATGCAAGTGGGATACAGAGTAGTGCTGGCATTAAGCATTATACCAATGCCCTGGTGTGTGTGGAAAGCAGCCGAGAGAAAGTTAGGGCTATTCTTAGTGGCTTTCATGACACAACGGATACACAGCTGCACTCGTTGTCTGAGATAGAGAAGGATTTGTTCGATGCGTCGCTGTACCTTCGACAAGGACAAAAGACGCTGGAAGAGCAATCACCTGTTGTCCATCCAAATCAAACCCCAGAGACTGTAGATAAAGAGGCAATGCACCTCTTTGCCAAAACCTTGTCCTTTGAGGCAGTGGTTTTGAACAAGATGGCTTTGTTAATACAAACCTCAAAGTCTGACCTCCTGCAGGCTCTTGCTGAGATCTGGGAAGATATTGAGCACATTAAAAGGAGTGACAAAGATTGCTTGGCTGTAGTTTATGCTGATGTCTTGACCAGGAAGCTGATGTTGGAAAGTGCATTCTGGAAAGAACTTGAGAAAGCAGAGACGGATGTCGCTAAATCCAAAGAAGGAAGTGTTTTAGATGATGTAGCTGTTGATGATGCCAAAGTTGCCTTCAACACCTTCATTAAAGCAGAATTAGCCTACTCGATTCAAAACCTTAAACTTTGCTATGAGGAGAAATTCAAGATACTGAAAAGGGAGTTGACTGAAGCCCATAAAAACCTATATGAAAGGGAAATGGCACTGAAAGCAATTATCGAAGCTTCCAAAAGGCCTGATTTGAAAACTGTAATAAAAGAAGTCAAAAATAACTTTGGCTTCAATAAACAAAAGTTGGCTGACATTCACCCTCCTGAGCTTGCTCCCTACATGGAGCAGATCGAAACAGAAGAAGCTAGAGACTTGGCTGAGGAAATCGTAGACAGACACTTGGCTGGTGAAATGCCCTATTGTGGTGTTGACTCTGTTGAATCACTTCAAAATGCTCATGAAAACTTGGCTAATGAACTTCAAAGACAAGCAGCGATCCTACACAGGTATGCCCAAGAAATAGAAAGTGGCGAAAGCCATCCTGGACTATCTAAAATGATTCAGTCTCTTTTAGGGCACCAAACATCACATCTTTTCACGGGTACCTCTCTTTGTATGCGTGAAGCCCTGATTCAGGCTCAAGTGGCATATGTGGCATGTAGGTTACGGGCCGTGCATGAACAAGACTTAGGCTACTGTAAACAGACCAGTCAGAATATGGATGATCTCGTGCAGCAGCATGCTCGCAGTGTTGCAGCAATCCAAGAAAAATATGAATCGTCTTTACAAGAGGAGCGCTGGAACTTCAAGCAAACTGTGGTATCTCTCCAGAAGGAAAATCAAACTCTAAAGGGTGAGATCAGCAGACGTGTGAACCAGCTCTCCCACCAGCAGGAGCAAGTGACCCTCCTGGAGAAACAGTTTCAGAAAGAGACTGAAGACCTGAGGCTGAGGCACCGAAAGGAGCTAAGCCATGCAGAGCAAGGCCGTGCCTCAACAGAGCTGGCCCTCATCGAGACGGCAGCTGACGGTCAACGAAAGTTGGAGGTCCTTCTAGCAGACATGGGTGCCATGGAGGAGAGGCACGAGAGTCACGTGAGGAAACTAGAGGAGCACTTTGAAATGAGGGTTTGTGAGCTCCGGCATATCCACAAAGATGAAATTGAAAAGTTAAATTCTGAGTATGTGGAGAACATTCAGAGTCTCAAAGAGCACCAATCTGACAGTAAAATCACTGAGATTTCACACTCGCTTCCTTGCGAGGAGGCCACTACACCGATGGAAGAGGAAGAGCAGGGAAAGGGGGAAGATGTAAAGCACATGTCGGAGGTCGACTCCATGGTGGTGTTGAAAGACCGAATCCAAGAACTGGAGACTCAGATGAATAATATGAGGGATGAACTGGAGAACAAGCACCCTGAAGGAGATGTGGCCAGCCTGAGAGAGAAATACCAGAGAGACTTTGAAAGCCTCAAGGTTTTTGCTCTTTCATTTTACCATTTTTAGTGAATAAAAACTGATATCAGTAGCTGTATAACAAAATAAATAACTTTGATTCTTTAATTCCTAATCCTCTGTGACTAGTGAGTGTAGTCACTGAGGGTTAAGAATTGGGAAATGGTGTGATTTGAGATGAGTAAAGCATATTTAAATTGAACAGTTACATCATCTGTGAGCTGTAACATGATTGTAACTGGAGCTTTAAAGGATGTCCCAAACTCCCAGGTGACAAATCATAACGACTGTGGTGTAACTGTAGACTGTATGTAAAGCATGAAAATGGCCTCTAGGTCTTTAAAACTGATGCAGAAGTGTCTCAAATCAGCATTTCTAATGTACAGTTGGGGGTGCGACACCTTCTGTAATGAGTTAATGGCCTCAGTATGTAGGTATTGAATACAGCAGATGTTCATTTTGTAAGCTAAAATCCTGTTTGCCAAAATGCTTTTGCAATCTTAGTTGAGGCTTCAAAATCTGTTTTAACAAACCAATGGGTGATGTCACAGTGGCTACATCCACTTTTTTACTTACAGTCTTTGCTGTTTCTGGTTTAAAAATCACCTGTAGGAATATTTAGCTTGAATCACAGTTTTGGAATTAGATTTCTGAAATGCTTTTATATTATATATTTAGTCTTTTCTAAAACACTAAATTGTTAAAATGCTTTAAAGACTTATTTGGGCATCAATAATTATACCATTTCCCACATTCAGTTGCAGAATAAAGTAGTCTGTGAGAGTAAAGGTCTATCAGTAAAAACTGCAGCTTGGCTCAGCTAGAATCTCACTGCTTTTACTCGTACTGTTACTAACATAGCTGGTATCTACTTCCAAAAAATCTTGCATGGCTTCTGTCACTGATTCTGCATGTAGCCTAGTGAGAGATTGATAATTTACTAAATCTGTAGTTAAAAATTTAAATGTAGTTGGTGAATGCATAATTATTTTCACGACAATCGATTAACCTTTTCTTCCACTAGGCCACATGTGAGCGTGGCTTTGCCGCAATGGAGGAAACACACCAGAAGGTGATAGAAGACCTCCAGAGGCAACATCAGAGGGAGATTTCCAAACTTATGGAAGAGCGAGAGAGGCTATTGGCTGAGGAGACGGCTGCCACAATTGCTGGTAAAGAAAGTGACTCACCTCTCGTAGCTGCTGTGCTTTAAAGACTGATACACAGTGATTTAGTATATGTGTTGTGTGTTCAATGTAGCTATTGAAGCTATGAAGAATGCGCACAAGGAAGAACTGGAAAAAACCCAGCGCTCCCAAATAAGCGGACTCAACTCTGACATTGATGAGCTTCGCTTACAATATGAGTATGTTTTCATGACAGGAAAATATAAACTTTGAAAATGTGGAACATATCTCCTGGAAAAAAGAGAAGCTCAAATTTTACTGTTTACATAATTTGATCACTTCCATGTTTTTAATCAGAGGTAAAACTTGAATGTCAGATTCTTAAAAAAAAAAAAATCCTCTGAACCCCATAGATTGTCAGTTTACATCATGATTTCATAGTCCATATAGTGTATTAACTGTATGTGATGATCAAAGAATCTTCTCACTTCTACGCTGGTAAAAACTCAAATGCGTGTTGACATTGATTCTCCGGCCGTGCAGGGAGGAGCTGCAGTCCATCCAGAGAGAACTGGAGGTGCTGTCAGAGCAGTACTCTCAGAAATGTCTGGAGAACGCTCACCTGGCTCAGGCGCTGGAGGCCGAGAGGCAGGCCCTCAGGCAGTGTCAGAGAGAGAACCAGGAGCTAAATGCACACAACCAGGTCAGAATCCACAAGCCTGCACACGTACTGTAAATACAAACCCGTTTCTGTACACAGGGTTAAATGCTTCTCGATCGTTCTAACAGGAATTAAATAACCGGCTGACTGCAGAGATCACGCGGATGCGTTCCTGTTTCAGCGGTGAAACCGCTCACTCCCCGCTCTCCCAGGGCAAAGATGTGTATGAACTGGAGGTATGTTTAACGATGCATGCGCACACAATCGTTTTGCTCGTCACCCTAAGTGTTTCTCTCCATCTCGTAGGTATTGTTACGAATAAAGGAGTCCGAGATTCAGTATCTCAAACAAGAAATCCACTCTTTGAAAGACGAACTGCAGTCTGCTTTAAGGGTAAGCACAGCCAGTCTTTCTTCGCTTTGAGAAGAACTGAAAAATCTTAGAGGCTGTACATTCATTCCCAATCATTTTACCAGGACAAGAAATATGCCACAGACAAATATAAGGACATCTACACAGAACTCAGCATTGTAAAAGCAAAAGCAGACTGTGACATCAGCAAACTGAAGGAGAAGTTGCTCATTGCCACTGAAGCTTTAGGTGAGAGGACTGTCGATGGAACAGTTACATCTGGATACGGTGAGTAGAAAATGCTGAATTTTACTTTAATCTTTGTTCTTGTTTAATTCCCAGTTAAGTTTATAGCCAGATATCCGTGATGCCCATGGCAACATCCGCAGGCTGAGTAAGACTGCATTTATTATGATGGGCGTTATGTTGAAATTATCCAACCAGCCACCATTGGCGCACTGCCCGGGGATTGTTTTTGGATTACTGTTGGTTTGAACTGGACAAAATACCCTCAGGCTCCCACATGATCGGGGTGCACAAATTATTATTAGGTGCTGTTCGTAAAAACTTGGAAGACCATCATGTTGCTGTGTGTTCCTTCCTGAGAAAGTCATCTTTTCCTTTTGGTAAAGTCAGAGTTGTTTTTTAAGATTACTTCAGAAGGCATTGTCTTTAAATCCAAACCCTGGCCTGCTGCACATCCTGTATACATCTTTCAAGAAGCATCACCAGTGTAGTTTTTATGTTAAAAAAAAATGGCATTTGAAGTTAACCTTAATAACGGCGCCTTTATTGTGTTTTTAGATATCATGAAATCCAAAAGTAACCCAGATTTCATGAAGAAAGAACAGTCGGCGAGCTCCAGGCATTCAAGAGGTATAAGGTCAAAGGTGAGTGTGAGTGTTTGTTGTGTGGTGTGATGTTTGATGCTCTCTCCAGTGTAATTTGTTGCTTCTGTGGTAGAAACGTGTTCAGAGTTGGTCAGAGTTCATGTTTTACTGAAAGTGCTGCAATGTTTCATCTGTCTGTTTTATTCGTCAGTCTGTCACCGAGCAGGTCTCATGGGATAGCTGACACTCCCACTGTGGGGTTATCCCCTCCCAACCCCCACCCCAACATATGCTGTAGGTATAATGTGATATAGACCAAAAAAAAAAAAAAAAAAGCATGCCCCTACCTACCTACATAACTTCGCATGATCTCCCCTCCCGTCTTTACCACCAAGCTTTCTTTTGGCTCCAACGTGAACAACCAAATCATAATCATAATCAGTCCTCTCGTCCTGCAACTGCAGTGACAGTTAAGAGAAGAAAAGAAACGACAGCTCTTTACATCCATGAAGTACTGAGCTGTGCTCGATACTTACTGTGAGGACTCCCAACATTCTTTAGTTTTGTTCTATGTTGTTTTTTATTGTTGTTTACATTAACAGTTTTTCTGTTTGTGATTCTTTGAAATCCTCTGTTTTGGTATTGTGCATATTCTCTTAAAGTGCTGTGCAAAAGTCTTGAATCACCCCCTCATTTGTTTATTTTTTGCTTCCAAGCAGCCAGACTTTCATGGCATTTTTTTTTTTTTTTAACTGGTCTTGAGCAATAGTTTTTCAGGCTTTCTGAAAGTCTTTCAAAGTTTTTCTTTGGCTGCTTTTTTAAACTTACTTTTAGTCCAGTCTTTTTATGTGACAATTTTCAGCGGAACGTTACTTAACACTGAGCTATGAATCATTCACACATAAAAAGGCACATAATAAGGCAAAGAATGCAAAAAACACAATTTGTTTCAATTTTTTTTTATAGTTAAATCTACAATAAATACCAAAAGATAATTTTGCACCAACAATGTGCAAGTATGCTGTGCAAGTTTGTCCTTAAAATCCGAGGAAACTAGAGGTTTCCCAAGTGGAGGACGAAAGAAGTGGCAGGCTTTAAAAACTATCTACAGCACATGAACAGTATCTGAAAGTCATGTCCTTAAGAAATAGGGAAAAAATCCAGGAAAGACCTGACACAGAACCTGAGAGATGCATCTGGACCTTCAGTTGATCTGGCTAGTGTTCACTGAAGCCTCATCAGAAATGCTCTCATTAAGGGTGAAGAAGCCATTCTTAAGGAAGGCAAATGGGGAGGACAAGGTATGTCATCAGTATGTACGGAGGAGGTCTGCACAGAGGTACAACAGTGAGTGTCTACAGCCATCTGTAAAATATGGTGGAGGCTCTGTCATGGCGTGGGGCTGATTTCAGCCAGTGGTGTTGGAGATCTTTTCAGAATTGATGGAAATATCAATGCTGAAAAGTACCATCAGACTTTGATCCACAGTGCAGTACCATCTGGAAAGCCTCTAATTGGCAAAGGGTTCATTTCTCAGCATGACGATGATCCCAAACGCACTGCTACTGTAGTAAAAGCGTACCTGGAAGAAAAACTCTCAGTGGCGCACTGTCAATCATGGTTGGCCTCCCCAGAGCCTGGACCTCAACATTATTGAAGCAGTGTTGGATCGTCTTGACAGAGAACAGAACAAAAAAACAGAAACATCAAAAGAAGAGCTTTGAATGTCCTTCAGGAAGCCTGGAGAACTATTCCTGAAGACTACTTAAAGAAATGACAAGAAAACTGCCTCAGAGTTCAGGCTGTGTGGAAGAGTAAGTGGTCATATCAAATACTGAAATTCAAGGTTATTAGAATTGTACAGACTCTGTTTTTGCCTCATATACTGTATTTCCATGTATGTTTGCATGTTTCAGTAAATTGCACCTATTTTCCAGGCAAAATATATAAGAAATGAGGGGTGGCTCAAGACTTTTGCACTGTACTGCATTTATGTGGCATGACCATATTCATGTGTTTCTCCTGTACGTCTTGTTTTAACCTAACGTAAAGTGTGTCGAGCAGAAAACGTGGGATTAGCAGCTGTGTAGTTTAATAAGTGACTGTTTTTGTAGTGTCTGACTTTGTGGGTTTTTCGTGGTGTGTGTGTGTGTGTGTTTTTTGTTTTTGGTTTTTTTTGTGTGTGTGGGGGTGCATGTGCTCTTTTGTGCCCACATGTGCGTTGTTGTAAGAGTAAACGACTTTGTTTGTCTTTAACAGAGCCTGAAAGAGGGACTCACTGTGCAGGAGCGCATGAAGCTTTTTGAGGCAAAAGATTCCAGAAAGATTTAATCTGAAAGATTTTTCTCTCTCCCCCCTGGCCTTCGTTTTTTCATTTGTTTGTTTTTTTTATTTTAATTTTTTGGTGGGGGGTTTGGCCAGGTTGCCCCGGCCGTGCCAGCATGGGCTGAAGATTTTTTGCAGAAAATTGGGGGGAATGATCAAGGACTCGAACCCATCAGTTCTGCACCTCTTTCATCTTTTAGCTTGATGTTTGTTAATTCAGAGTACATACACTTATAACCTGGCCAAATTGGAGTTGTCAAATGCGCTGTGAGAGGGATAGATTACAGCATTTCTGTTGATCCTCCAAAATGCCAAAACAGACAGCAATACATATTATGAGTAATATATATATAAATATATCCCAATATGAATTAAGTATCTGCTGTATTTTATTATTGTTATAGTGTCTATATCTAATTTTTAACGTGCTTAATGTTGCACCAGTTCTTTTGTACATAACTACTGGACACATGTAGATTATGGTTTGCTATTGATTGTTTGGGGCATCTGCTGTACTATTTGATTGATATTGGAAAACAATGTGACACCTTGATATAATGTATGAGTGTTTTATAAAACGGTGTGTCTGCGTGTGAAGGGGGGAATGGGGGGTGAGATTGCACTTACCATTTGACTACTTGAGGAAGCTTGGTTTTTTTTGTTTTTTTTTTATATATTTGTCTCAGAATTGGTGTAGTGACTTTCAGTCAATTTTATTGCAGTGCAACCAAACAGCCTGACTCATGTCGTATTAGGTGACCAGCCGTGACTCGTTAGTGATACTGGAACTTCTTTTTAAAGAAATCTCTTAAATCCTGGCTTTGTTTGCTCAGTTTTGACTTTAGTGTGAGAATATCATCTCATTAAACCGGAACCTATTTTGGATTTGCATGACTGTACAGTAATAATTTGACTTGCAGAATGATCACGTTTCCCTTCCTTTTTTCCCCCTACTTTATGCTTTAGTGTGGAGCTCATGACACTAATAAGCTTTGCTTTGCAAGTCCTACTGTTGAGATGCTGAGATTGAAATGTTTTACTGTAAGCAGCAGTCCCTGACCTCTTACTGAAATCTAGTCGTGCCTCAACTGAGTGAAGAATATAAACATCCATGAAACCTGTGCAGCTATGGATACACACTGTATAGTATTCAAACCACGCCTTGTGTATATATGCCACACGGAAGACTTCTGTGTTTTTGTTTTAAACTTGTACCTTGCTCACTAGCTCTATAAGAAATATATATGAATATTTTTTATTTTCATTTGAATGTATAACGTCAAATAAATGAAGTGTTTGAAAATATTTGGGTTGTGCATTTATTTTCCAAGATTTGTCTGCGTCCTGTAATGATAAATTCTTTATTGGCGTAAACGCCCACAGGGAGCATCGCTGCCTGCGTCATTCAGCAAAAGCTGCATGGGCTCTTTAAAATGATATTTACTCAAGTACTGTGAATTTTGATGCTATGGTGGATAAACCTACTTGGCAGACACTTTATTAGGTACACCTTACTCCTTTTGCCTTCAGAACTGTTTTAATTCTTTGTGGCATGGATTCATCCAGGAAACATTCCTCAGATTTTTTTTTTCCCCCCTCCATACTGATGTCATAGCATCACACAGTTGCTGCAGATTTATCAGCTGAACATGCATGATGCACATCTCATGTTGCACCACATCCCCAAGGTCCTCTGGATTGGGACGTTGTGACCATGGAGGCTGTTTGAGTACAGTGAACTCATTGTATGTATAATGATTATACATGTCTCAAAACTAAAGTTGTTTTTTTTTTTTTTTTTAAACAAAACAGTAAAGCAAATCTCTTTATAGCTTGGCAGAGCATCCACATGGTGGATGTGGTTTGATTGGACTTTGAGAATCCCCAGTTCACTATCCAGAGGAAGCAGATTTGTAAGGTCTGGCCTGCAAAGAGTCGTCTTCTTCGGCCTTTTTTGAGAGGACAACACTGCAGTCTGGTTGGTTGCCTTCATATGCACTCCAACTATGTACAGGTTCAACCAGATGTCCGTGGAGGTAAGTCAGTGTGGCCTAATGCTACCAATGTGTTGATGTCCAGGACCCTGGTAATTAATTTCTAGATGCAACAATTGTCACGAAAGATACAAAAAGTAGAACTTTCCCTAAGCCATGACATCACAGCTCTTTTTAGACAAAGGCAGCACCGAAGTCATTCTAAAGAAAGCAAGTTGTTGCTACAACAGGTTAGATTGTTGTTATAATAAAATATCAGTTATGGCAGTTGAGAGATCAGTTGGAGTCTCATTATCTAAAACTTTTCACCTTTCTATCCTCCTTAATTGCAAGAGAGCAATCATTAACAATATTACAGTTACTAAACTAAATAAATGGACATAAATTATGTTTCTTTCATTGATGCTTTGAGCACTGTCAGCACTAACATGAGGGAAAGTTCTGGCTTTGTCCACTTGAGGGAGCTATCAGCTTGGGTCCTAATGTTCCTGAAACAAAAGAAAAAAAAAATCAGCCAGAGATGTATATTTCTAATAATCATTCAGATTGTTTAATTTCACAGTCATCACTAAAGTGTTTTTTGCAGAATGCTTCCCACCGAGAATCCACAGGCGATCCGAAAGCAGCCACACAAAACTTTAGGTCAAATCTTTACTTATGCAAGAAAAGCTTTTCTTCAACGAGGAAATCTGCAAACCAAAGATTTAAATTTATATTTCTTCTTCTTCTTTTAATAAGAATAAAAATATTGCTCTTGATGTTATATAGTTAAATGGTAAATTATACAACTTCCATCCATTTTCTTCCCCTTATTCACTTCAGGATCACCTGTCCCAGGTGGCATAGGGAGAAAGGTGGGGTGAAGCCTGGACAGGTCGCCTGCCCATTGCAGAGTTGATACAGCTTAAAAC
Source organism: Pterophyllum scalare (assembly GCA_024447675.2). Classification (NCBI taxonomy): domain Eukaryota; kingdom Metazoa; phylum Chordata; class Actinopteri; order Cichliformes; family Cichlidae; genus Pterophyllum; species Pterophyllum scalare. Next base: position 38,935 of record JAMQGT020010548.1, read on the forward strand.
CACAAACCCAGTGCTTTGTTATGGGTTTATTTTTTTTCTATTTAGCCAAAAAAAAAAAAAAAAAGATTTTGCAGTGAATCTGTTATAACATTCAGTAAATACTGAATATAAATTGGAGTGCAAACTGCTGTTAAGATGACCAGACAGTCATTTTTGAGTTGACCTCTTAAGGCTGAACATCCAGTGGTGGCTCTTCTGGTCCTGGCAGCTGACCTTTGCTGCTGTGTCTTGAGTGTGATGGTGGTGACTGGGCTAAAGGACGTGGGGCAGCCCTGCTGTCTGCTCCAGTCCTCAGGTAGCCTTAAGTTTAGTTTAAATGGAGGTCGGCCCCCGAAGCCCTGACCTTTGCGGGGGCACAGGTAATCCAGCTGGTGGTGCTTTGGCTTTAGGAGCTGCTTCACCTTTAGCACAACAGAGGCAAAGTCAGGTCATGGTGCCTCTTTGGATCTATTTGTCTTTTTTTTTTCGTTTTTGGTTTGTCTTTTTATCGATAAAGTTTGCAGTGATAGCATTTAGCTTTGCAATCGCTCACTGTGCAGCAAAAGTGTGCTGAAACATTGCTCCACAGCTTCACATTCTGTGTTACTTTGTGTCTCTTATTCCTCATTTTGTTCCATTTTCTCACCTAAATGAAAAGAACGGACGTGTTTGTGGTTCCTCAGAGAATTACCGTGTATAATACATTTTATTTTCAGCCCAACATGACATCATCTGTATAAAACCATTAGCCTTTAAAACATTTTACAATAATTACATTTATTTTCATTACAATATTTACAAATCAATTCAAAGGATTATCGCTCATCATGATTTTTAATGTGCATAATTGTTCATATTTGCCTGATAAAAATTTGCTGATGTAACATTTTTTTAAAGTATTAGTGTTAACAATCAACATCCTTTAGTGCGTTAGAAAAAAAATCCACCTCATTCAGAGTTTTAATTCATTCTCTGTTTGCTTTATAAGGTGCAAAATGTTTCTGTGAACAACTGAGGTCTTTTTTTTTTTTTTTCTTTTCCAGCCGGAGAAAATCTGAGGCATGCCAGTAACAATGAAGAAGACTGCATGTGAGCCACTGTATGGGTTCAGTTATATTACAGCCAGATGAGCAGAGCTTTTAGTTGTCAGTAGCTGTTAAAGGGCTCGGAGGACAGTGGGCTTCAAGTCGCTGTATGGATGGGGGTCTCTTTGGGGGTTTGGCAGAGGAGGGGATGTCGGTGAACACTACTGACCGGCCGTCGGGGCAGAGCAGGACGCTAGAGTCTGCCTCACACTTGGTGGTTCTGCTTGCCCATAGGGCCTCAGCAGGACTCGGCCTCAGGCCGAGGCCACCAGGAGAGAGAATCTCCGTGTTTACCACTGATGCCTGACTCATCTTGATCAGCATGTCCAGCGACTGTTTTCGACTCTCAAGTGAGGCCCTTATCGCCTTCCTCTCACTCTCATCCTCCTCTTCCTGTTTTTTCTCTTCCAGGTCCTCCTCCTCATCCTCTGTCTCAGTTGTGTTTTCTTTAAGAAGAACATCTTCTCTCTTGTTCTGATCACCGATCAAGTCTGTCGAGTCCCTCTTTACTGACAGGTCCAGAGGCCCGTCGCTCTGGCGAGCTGTTCGCTCCAAAGCCTGGTGAATGTGGGAAAGCTCGCTACGGATTTTGTTCAGATGTTCCCAGAGATGTCTCTGGGCAGGAAGATCTTCCTTTTCTAAGTGGGAGATTTTGCGTTCAGCCTCGTGGTACTCCTGCAGTGCCTTGGAGAGGTCACCAAGGAGAGCGGCGACTGATTCAGATGCTCCGATTGTCCTTGTAGCAGCTGAGTCTTGCCTGTTGGGTCCTCCACAGGTTGAGAGAGAAGATGTTTCGCTGTGGGGACTGGTGAGAGGATCGCTGTACCACAGTTCAGTGGGCCGACTCTGCAGCTGAGCATCCGGTAAACTAAGAAAGAGTGAAAGAATTAAATAAATACTCCCAGCTGGTGTAATCCACTCTGCCAAATTGACAGTGTCAATTTTATGACAAAACTACTGCATTCTATGACAAATTGTATAATGAAATATTTTATAAGAAAAGTACTATAAAAAGAAAAGTGGTTAAAATGTTTACCTGTCCTGGAAGAGAAGTTTGTCTGTTGCCATATTAAGAGTAGATGCAGTTTGAATATTCTTCAGAAGGTCTAAAGTCAAGCCCAAGGATGGTTTCTTCTCCACAGGTGCCTCCTGATTTCTCAGTGCAGCTCCTGCCCTTTTCAGACCCCAGCTTGCTCTGCCTTCCTTGGCTGCAGCCTGCAGTTTATCCCCCAGCCTGTAGCCCTGGTCGGGGGAGTCTCTCTGAGGTGACACCCAGCCAGTAGGAGTGATGGTCGTTCCTGGCCTCACAGCAGGCACTTTCCACAGATTGACTTTAGGCTGGAAGCTGGACAAAGGACTTGCTTCTAGACTGTTTGTGGATGTCTTGAGAGTTTTGCTGGTATCACTCTGACTGGATGCCTGTCCGAATGTGTGCTCACACAGGAAGGGGTAGTAGAGTCGAGGGGGGATGAGAGCTCGATCTGTGTGTGTGCTGGAGGCCGGGTGTATCAGCTGAGCAGCCGACGCCAGGAAGGGGAGCTGGGCGAGCTGTGCGTGGGTCTGGGCGGTGACACCTGAGGCTGCGGTGGGAATAGCTGAGTTCATGTAGGAAAAGAGGCTGGGGCTGATGGGATAGCCTACCCCAAGCACCGACAGATTGAGTGCACTGGGGTCCTGGTAATCCACCAGGTTTGGTGGAGGGGGGTAACAGGGGAACGAATTATTCACTCGATGCTGAGGACCTTCAGCTTTGGCCTTAGTGTGGCTGGATGCCAGCAGCCGCCACTGCTCTGACAGTAGCCCAGGAGCTGTTAGACATGTCTTTGATAGCTTATAATGTCTCAGCTGGGCCTCCACCTCCACAGAGCGTGCTCGTAAAAATTGATCTTCAAGTGAGAGCATGTCATCAAACTCTGAATCTGGCTGTTTGGTTTTCTTGGTAGTGCACTCTGTTGCATCACCTCTGCTGCTATCACTTGAGCTTTCTTTGATCAGCCCAGTGATCTCTGCGCCCTCTCCTTGTCCTTCTTCATCTTCTGGTCCCTGGCTGTCTCTGCCTTCACCTTCCTCCTCCACAGATCTCCTTTGACCCTGCCTTTCCTCAGTGCGTATCACCTGTTCTAGTTCATCTTTTCCGGAAGCATGCAAGCCGTGGGCCTGCTGAAAGGGCCTTAGCTGCTCTGGGTGCAGGATGTTGCCCTTTTTATATGGCCAGTCTGACTCTATGAGCAGAGACAGGGAGTTCTTGCACAGACTGTACTTCATATGGTTGTACAGGTGAGACTTCTCCATGCAGGTGAAGGGGCACTGGAAACATTTGTAGTTGTAGGGCTTGCCCCATGGTCGGGGAATATAGTGAGGCTTCTTTGGCTTGCGCTCCTTGTGCTTGCTGGCAGACGTAACTTTGCAGGTGTCATCCTTGGACATGGCTGAGTCTTGATATCTCTAAAGATTGTGTAATTTAAATTTTGACAATTCAAGCTAGACCTTTAGATATTTTTTTGTGTCAGGGCACATTTCATTTGATGCAAGGTTTTCCTTAATTTTGTGGGTAGATGGAGATGAAGAAGGGCATCTTCTTCATAAAATTGCAGTCGTACCTGTGAAATAAGAGAACGGATTGTGAATGAACCTGAAAATGAACAGACTGGATACATGATGTTTTCTTCTGCGTGACTCCATAACACAGATGCAATGTTCATTTCTATAAGAAAACAAACCATAAGAGATAAAGTTGCATGTGCACTGAAGGGTGATTTATGTCATTATGCACATATGTGTATTATGAGAGAACATTTGTTTTCTGCCTAAGCCGAGGGTTGCCACTAACCTAACTGCAGGGAGGCCCACGCTGCTCTGTTCTCACTGTACCTGCCACTACTCATTAGTTCCAGTGCAGCACCAGGCACTAGCAGGGCCCAGGGCTGGGGGGCAAACAGGGCTGTCACAGGGGACTCTGCACCTGTGCAGTGGGGTCTCGCAACATTCACAGCCCTGCTTGAGTTTCGGGGGCCAGGCCCTCGAAGGCCGGCTACAGGCGCAGCACGGCCATGTCTAGGATTGCACAGGGCTGGTAAGAAAGGCAGAGAAGTTGGGGGTTTGAGGCCTGACTCCTAATGAGAGCCTGGCGTCATGCCTATAGGGCGTCATTAGTGCCAGGACTGGGATCTGGGTCAGGACATGGTGCATAGGTTCCACTGCTTTCCTGCACTGCCTCATCTTACTAGTTCTACATTTAGACTGGGTTCGTACTTGTTAGACAATATTAGCATGGATTATGACAGGTAACATTTTTTGGGAGGGTTTAAGAGTAGAATTAAATATTTTTAAATAAACTGAATAATTTTCTTATGATTGGAAAATACAAGATGTACAGTTTGGCATGTCTAACAAAAATTTTGACATTTTAGACTACCATAAACATTTACAATTCATTTTATGACTAAAAAGACAGATTTTTTTTTTAAACTTAATTTTTATTTTTATTCTATTTTCAAATGATGTGGCTACCAGCTTGCATGTGTTAAATAGGTTTGTCCTTTGGATTTACTAACATATAGAAATAATTTTTCATTCCACTTTTTTCTTCCACTCCTCCTCATCTTTTCTGTTATTTCATTAGTTTAAAAATTAGTTAATTAACATCACTGTGTTACAGTCCTTTCAAATAAATTAAACTATATTTTTTCCCCCATCTGTTAAATTGCAGAAACTTTGTGATCTTTTTCTACTGCGAGCAAAGCCGTCGGGGGAATCCTGCAGTCAAAGAAGATGTAAGGAGGCATGCACTCCTCAGTTTAAAACGCTCTGCTTTGGGGCTTTTATTTTTGCCTTTTTCCTCGGGTCTCTCAAAGATAAAAGCATGTGCATAAGTTCAGAGTCCAAGCTGAGGTAAATAGAAACTTCACCAACTCATTTTTCTGCCCTGCATAAATCTGTTAAAGATCTGAGATGAAGGAGAGCCAAACAAACACAGGTGACCGCATGGACGGCCCTTCGTATTAAGAGACAGCAGATAAATCTCATCTGTGATTAGACGACACAAAGGGCGATGATGAAAAACAAAGGATGGCAGGCTGTTGATAACCGCTCTCCCAACTGGATCCTCAGAACTGGCCCGTTAGTGGCTGACCATTTGATTGCCTCACTTGTTCGCCCCAGGGCTCTGACCTGAGCTTTGGGCTCATAATGGAGTCTAACAGCTGCTGCTGCGAGCCAATCAATAAAAATCATTTTTACAGTAGATTTTTTCCCTCTTCTGGCCACTGCTCTCCGCTCCCCTCTCCACTGACTGTGCATTTCGCCCCCCCCCCCCGCTGCCCATATCTGAACCCTGTGGTCTTGTTTTAGGCTTTTAGGGACGATGATCAAACAAGCTTAACAGCTTGAACATCTATTGTTGCAATTAAGGAGGTTCACCACACTAAAAGCTTTGACAAGTTACATGCTACAGCAACCACACCGCTGACAGCGTAAAGCATTGGCTTTTTGCACAGGAAGTCGATGCACACGAGGTATGCAAAAAGAAATTATTTTCATGCTCTCGTGTTTTCTAAATTCAAACTTTAAGTTTTACACTTTACCTCAGATGATAGCCGGGGTGAGCTGTCGTTTGGCTCCCTCTGAGAAGAGAAAAAGTTCTAAAATAAATAAAGAGGAGAAGAAGAGGATTAAAGAATTGTGACTGTAGTGTAATTTTATGTTTCATTTTCTCTATGAGAAAAAACAGAAATCTACTGTAAATTTGTAAGGTAAACAATATTTTTTAAAAGACAATTTTTTTTAGGGGGCAAAAGCCATACATTTATGATAAATATCAAAAGTTATCGAGTGGAATTTCAATTTTCTCAGCCAAAACAAGAAGATACTGTTGACAAATTAAAATAAGAATAAGAATACATTTGAACACATTTAGTAATACATTTTAACACCACTGAAATGTATAACATTTGTTCAGTAATAGGAAAAAAAATGTGGCCACAAATATGGTCACTAAATTAATGAAATGCATGAATAATATTAAAGTTCACATTTTTTTTAAATAAAAAAAATTAACATGCAGCTGGAAATAAAACAGCATCAATAGCAAACAAAAGCACAATTTAACAGGCCTCTTCTTAACTTCCTTCTAAAACATCATTTAATCTTCACAAACAAATATTACTTGCATGCCGTAAACTGCTATAAAAGGAAGAGAGGAAATTTATTCATTCATACCCAGTGAGCGTCCCGGTGTGGCTGTCTGTCACTCCTCTGCAGCGGCAGGGCAGCGCGTCCCGCTCAAATGGGAGCGCAGGAGCGAGTGTGGAGATATATATTGACTGGGAGCATTGCCCTGAGGCGCTACAATACAGCAGCTACCCCCCCTTCCCCCCACCCTCTGGATTCTCAAGTGTGGTCTCCACCTTACAGCCAGAGTGCAATATAACAATTTACACAATACTGGCAAAGGTTATATTACTGTTCTTGTTATAATATTAATATATTTGTCTGGGTTGCGTCCTCCATTACCTAGAGGTAAAACTTCCAGCAAGAAAAGTTAGACTTAATCTGGATATTCAATGTTTTATTATATAGACATTGTTTGAACTTGTCCCCTAACTGCTGCCTTATATGAATAAAAAACACTAATTTAATTGTAATATCTGTAATTTTAAGTGTAAGCGTCTCATTTTTAAGCCCAAAATTGCAAAGATCAAAATCTACAGGAAAATATTCCTTCCTTTCATCTTTTGCATCTTGCGTATGACAAAGCCTGCATTTCTCCGCTGCGCTGCTATGACCCAAACAGACCGTTCATCCTCTTGCTTTAAAAAAAAAAGTGTTAAAGTTGGCAGTGGAGGTAAAGGTGTGCTTTGCGGTGGCTAGTGGTGCTTTCCGCTTTACCTCTCTTCACCTTCATCACCTGCTACATTTAGACGGTCGTGCGCTGATGATGGTCAGCGCCGCAGTGCGGGTGATGTGAGCTATAATATCTCATCCACAAACGGTGACTTACAGAGGACGTCTGCATGCACCCTGATTTTCTTTTCCAAATATGAGAGTACTCCCAATTTGAGGCCACGTACAGTAAACAATTTTTAAAAAAAAGATATTCTGGATTAGGACTTTTTCAAATGCAGTATTTTCCAATTAATAGATATGCTGGCATTACTTGGGTTTTAAGAGCATTTTTTTGGGGGCGTTGATTTGCCTATTTTGGGTCAGCTCTATGCACCAAAGGTCTTCTTCTACAAGAGCTGGTTATCAACAGGTCTTTGGATATGCACAAATTTTGCAGGCCCAGCCCTTTTCAAGAGGTTTAACAGCATCATATTCATGTTCATGCATGTAAACATGGACATTTTCACTCCTCTTCTAAATCTAATCCCAACCACTCAGCCTCCTCTTTCTCCCCTTCTTTCATTCTCCCTCGTCCATCCAGCCCTTACTCTCGTAGCCTGTGGCGGGCTTTGGGTCAACTTCAGGTTCCTCATTTCTTTCTTCAGGCTGGGTGGGAAGCACGCAAGCGAGCCCCTTTGAGAAATGTCAGTGTCCGTGTGCTGGGAAAGTCGGGGGCCCTTCACAAGCCATCGGTCCTGCTGTCACACAGAGGCGGCCAAATGGAGACTGACAGGCCACTCCATAGAGCCTAACCATCTGTACCAAATGTGACAGCAGGGGAAAGAGGATGTCTGGTAAATCAGGAGGAACGACAGGAGTGCACTGTGACATGAGGAGGAACTAGAGAAGGAAGAGAAGCTAGATCCCTCACTTCTTAGCGTGGCCACGTGGGAGCAGATGTCAGGTTTTTTGGGGGGGGGGTTTCCCAACTACAGTGACACTGGGGATAAAATGTCAGTTTTTCCTGTTAAGTTTAAATGTGTTGAGTGAGAATTGACTCCTTTATACTCTACAGTTTCTTATTAGTGTCTCATTAGCTTTATTTTTAAGGTTTCAAAGATTCATCATTGCATGATTTACTAATTTATTATTGATACTGATTTAGAAAAGATTTCAATGTTTGAGTGGATAATATATATTCCATACAAACAGGACTAAAAAGAGGGAAATATTATAAAATTACTAAAGGGTGTGGCTGTAGTTTTGGCTTTCACAGTTATAGTGTGATATTCATTTGTTTTAGCCACTGTGAAGCAGTGAAACCAAACTCATACCAAATATGTGTCTGTGAAATTATTGGTGCAGAATTAGCATTAAATACTGTAAGAATAACTGAAGAATATACGTTTTCCTCGTGAATCAAAGAGAATGTAGTATTATAATAATATATTACTAATAACAGCAGCAGCTCAGCTGATAAGGTCCTACACATCTGTGTACGTCATTTTCTACCTACAGCTGGTGTGCATCTGCAAGCCACTTTGTAACCCACCTCCTTCTTTCATGTGCTGTATGAGTTATCATTTTCTGGGCAGGACAGTGGTCAGCATTGTCTTGCCACAGAAAGAATGTCCCTGGTTCATTCATCTCCACACTGTTACAGACAGCAGATCACTTTCACTCTATGTGGAAACAGGAATGGCAGCCCCTGTTAGTCCAAAACGGGATGGTAGGTTTGCAGTTCACAGATATGTATCGTCTAAGGAAATGCTGCAACTGTGAATGCTCTCACTTCAGGAAAAAAACCAAACTGTAGATAACTCAGTTAGCAGTCTCAACTTGTACCAGCAGAATCAACAATCAATAGGAACATTTTGTCAGTGCACTCTGACGCCTGTTATTTCCAAGTATGAGCCTTCCGATAACAAATTATTGTGCTGCATTTTGAACTTATTGAGCCACAGTTTGACATGGGTCTGAATGTGAAATCTCTCGTGGCCTTGCCTATAATAATGGTTATAGTATTATATTTATTAATCTGAAGAGCAAACATTAAGACATACATTTCTTTAATGTCTACATAAATAATTTCTTTAGCTATTTGTCCTTGGTTTTTGTTTTAAGTGGACATACGTGCAGCACTCCCTAAAAAGTTCCTTCAAGTCTGACTGTAAACTGCAGCGTTTACCTTCAGAGGAAGCAGAAATGTGCAGAAGCAGATCCTTGCAGTGTGAACACAAAAACTCTCCTGGCGAGTTGAGGGTCCTTATGGAGCAGCATCTGGGGAGGCTGACAGGAGCACTCTATTACCACTCAGAGAAAGGAACCAGAGGGCTGCAACAACACTGCTACCAGCCAGATCCAGCTGTGCAGATGCCTCCGAACATACACACACTTAGAGCCATGCAAATTAAGAGAAATATGCAGAATGTGCATACACCCACTATTCGACAAGATGGACTATATGCTCTGAAAAGAAATATATAAAGATGGAAAGATGAATGACTAAAAAGCGACCACTAACCCAGGATAAAGCTTCAGCTTTTTCCACTGCCTGGGTTTTAGGCCTGAGGTGAAATAGCTAACAGCTCCTCTCTTAGCCTGCGCTGCTGGGCACATTAACTAAACTCATATCGCTCTCAGCCACTATCAATTATTCACCACCCCTCCCCTCTTTCCCCTCATTTTCAAAGGAGAAAAACTCCAACAGCCATTCGCAACTGCACTAACACACAGTCACAGTGACAAAACAACCTCATGCCTTTGGTGCCTTACTTTATCCTGTATGTTTTGATTTTAAAATCCTCATTATAATCTTAAAAGTATTCTTTAACATGCTAATAATGTTCTTACATCATTGTTGCAATAATATACTTTTTTTTTTAAAAACTGCACATCTGAGCTTAAGCTAATTTAACGTAACCAAACTGAGAAGTTAGAGAACTTGTAAATATCAATATATTTTAATTTCAGCCTAACTGGGAAGATTTATTGATGAGATCAAAGTAGCAAGACTCTGAAAAACAGTTGTGGACAACCACCAAACCAAAAACCCGGCAAACCAAGTGGAGATAAATGCTCAGAGAGCAACACTCTCCAGGGGTTAGACCACACTCATTAAGCAGGCTCTACCAGCAATTACCTCTTATAGAAGGAAGAAGTAAGATTTTTTTTTTAAATAAATAAATAAAAAGCCCAAATTAAAATGATCTCTACAGTACAGACAGTAGACACATTAGACAATATTTCCATGCCATACACAGTGCTTAATAAATGTATTAAACCACCACCCAGTGTAACATTTATGCCACAGCTGCCCTAAATTAACAGTATTGGTAATTTCCAAAATATTTTGTAATGTTTCACTGAAACTCCAAATATGAGGTCCAAAGAGATGTTGATGCAAGTGAAGGTGGCCATCATATGACTGAAAAATCAATAATAAACTCATCAGAGATATGAGAAAAACTTTTACTGTCCAAATCAACAATCTGGTGCATTCTCGAGGAGGTTGGTGTATCATTGTCAAGGTCTACAATCAAGGAACTCAATAAATAGAAATACAGAGCTTTTATAAAAAGTTACAAACCACTGGTTACACTCAAGAGCAAGAAGGCCAGATGAGACGCTGCAAGAAAACATCTAAAAGTTTGAACAGATTAAATCAAGATAAACTTGAACCAGAATAATGGGAGGAGAAATGTATGGAGCTAGAGATTCGTGGGCCATACATGCCCACACATCATTTATGTGTGGGCATGTATGGCTCCAGTAGTACCTAGTGTTTATTGAACACATCATCTGCTATTAAAAGTACTGTAGCATTTTTAAAAAAAATTTAATTCTTTTTCATATGGCTATTGTTTATTAATCACAGTCCAGATCCAAAGTGTTGACAGCATGACAGACAAATGTCCTTTTCAGAGGTGAATTACCCCCACAATAGGTCAGGCAACCGTGCTGGGAGCACACAATGAGACATTTTCAGCTTCACACCGAGTACACACAATTATACAGATGAGGGCTAGACGAACACTGGCCACTCTCCAAATTAAAAACAGAGCCTTCAATGTGAGCTGGTTTAATATCTGAAAAGTGCAGATGTCAAGGTTCAGTCATGACTCTTTGGATTTTTTTCTCTGCAGATATCTATGCCCTTCTCAGAGGCTTAACATCAGATGGATACAGCTTTAGAGCAGAATCAGCGGGTGAGACAGGCTTGTTAGGGGCATTCACTTGGAACGAGATGCAGCTGATGCCTGATATTCGCTGCTTATCATTCACATATCTCCGAGTGCGACGAGAGGTGGAGTTCACACTGACAGGAAACAGCTGGTGCCGCCACCGCTTTTTCACTCATCGTCTCTATCGTCCCGTTTTCACCAGCTGCCCCCGAACACGCCCCGCAGGAGGCTGGGTCTCTCTCGCCAAGGCACCTGTGGGTGTCACCTGATGGGGAAAAGCAAGTGGAAATGAAAGGAAGCAGCCGATTCTGTCAGAGCACATCAGGACTGCTGTCCATCACGGCGCTGACCTTCGGGGTGTGTGCATGCGTGTGCATGTGTCTATCAACAGCAGTGGGTTTGAGTGTGTGCAAGAATGTGCATATTAAGTCACTGACCCACAGGGAGTGTATGTGTGCATATGTTCATTCATCAATGCAGGGTGTGTGAGACCATGTGTGTATATTAGCGCCTTTATCCCAGCAAGTGAGTGTGTCCGTAAACACATAGACCTTGAGGGTGTGTGTATGAGTGTGCATGGGTGTGCAACTGTCTATATCAGCGCAGTGATCTGTGTAAGAAGCTGCAGTAGCTGGTAGGTCACTGGCAACCCCTTGACTCCCAAAACTGAAGTTCCTGAGCACACTTGCGTTCTCCACTGAGTTCAGAAAAATTCCCGGAGCGCATGAACCAGTGTTCTTATTCCATCTGCAACAGGCCTCATAGCAGAGCAGCACCACACTCCAGGATCAGGGACAAGAGGATGGTGTCAGTCAGTTTCTCAGCTGCAAGTAGCTTATGTGCACCCCAAAGTCAATGGCCCCTCACTTCCCCCACTTCACCATCTTTGACTGGGTTTGACTGAGGATGGGTGTAGGGGTGTGAGGAGCAGCAGCAGCAGCAGAGAGAGAGAGAAAGAGTCAGAGCGAGAGGCTGCACTGTGCTACTGACTCCTGGAGGACGGCTGTTCAGCTCTGGCTGTCCAACCGGGAGGAATTGAGGGAGACAGGGACCAAAGCCCGTCAGCTTCATCCCTTAGGGTGCCTTGGCCTCCCAACTACAAGTCCATGTTTTAGCAAACCATATGTTCACCCTCTCCCCCAAACCCCCACCCACCCACCCAGTTAGCAAATAAACAAGTCAGGAAGCCATAGCTAGAGGGAAGTCTTGTTTCCCTCTCACTGGCTTTGGTTCCTGCTTAGTCTCACTGCTGCTTCCAGGCTCGGTCCTCTCACATCCAATCATTTAGAGCTGTGATGCACAGTACGTGAGTGATAGACAATGTGGGATATCTTCTTGTGTTTTTGTGAAGCGTCTTTTATATTGGCTCTCTAGTTTTCTGAGATTTATTGCAGACTCAAAATAAACTTTGCCATGAACTTAATTTGACATTTAACAAAATCACCCATAGGTTGATTCTGCAAAATTCAGTCATCCAACACTTACTGTAGTTTCAGTTAACCGTAACAACCGTGGCAGTATGAGGGTATGGCACAGACACAGATAATCTGTGCTAAGTAACATAACAATAAAATGCATCTTCTTGGACAGTTGGACACTCTGTCTGTACTTCAACCACACAGCAAGTCATATTATCTGTTATATAATCAAATTAAAATTCTAAAGAAGGTGCCACAAAGGCAATCCAAGGATCCAGTCCAGTGACTTGAATAAAGTCTAGCAAACAGCTAGTTGTGAGCTGGCTGTGTTGGCCTCCACCTGTGGGTCAAAGCAGAAACACCCCTAATGATGCATATTTTAAATCTTAATAGAAGAGTCCAAATAAAAAGAAAACTTGTGATTTTGCTGTAGAGACCAAACCTGTTTGCAAACATGCTTTTTGTTGTGCTGTAAATTTGGGCATTGTAACATGGAGGTTTATGGGGCCAGCCTCGAGTGGCAACTCGAGGAACTCCAGTTTTTGGGAGCGCAATGTTTGAGCTCCTTGGTTTGGCATTCTAAAATGCTCACAGCATCGTTTATCAGGAATAATTTGGGCAGTTCTGATGCACATTGGTTAGCACTGACCATAAGGTCCTGAGGTTGAATCTATTGGCTGACTGGGGCCTTTCTGTGTGGAGTTAGCATGTTCGCCATGTGCCTGCATGGGTTCTCACCTGGTGTTCCAGCTTCCTCCCAAAGTCCAAAGTTAGGTTAATTTGCGATTCTAAACTAGCCTTAGGTGAGAATGTGAGCGTGAGCGGTTGTCTCTCTGTGTTTGCCCCGTGGTGGACTGGCAACCCGTCCAGGATGCACCCCTCCTTTTTCCCCATGATGGTTTGGACAGACTCCAGCTCCCCAGCAACCCTGAACTGGATAAGCAGTTAAGGAAATGGATGAAGCTATGATGTTTACCACTAGCAGCATTTTAACATTTGATTGGAAAGTAAAGCTTTGACTCTATCATCTGAAAATTATGCATGACTACACAGAATTATGTGCCATATTTCACTAGCAAGGTATCATTAGAGTCACTGGCAATCATCCTCTGTCCACAAGGACAGAGGAATGAATACTGGTGATCTGAGAAATGCACCATTACTCTCTTCAGTTAATAAACCTTCAGTGACTAAATCTGCATGTATAATTCAAACTCAACCAAGTTGTCTGACTCCATGGGATGAAAGCCCCAAACAGACGGGCAGCATGTGCATACAAGGTCCACTGAGCCAGTCGGACCTCCCTTTGGGCAGAGAAATTGTCCAGAGATGGACAGCTGTGCCCAGGGCAGGGCATATAGGAAGTGAAATCACACACAGTATTTATGGCCCCCTCAGGGTCTAGGGACTCACTGACCTGGCCATCCAGCAGCAGACAGGCAGACAGTTGGCAGTCCAGAGTTTTTCACAAGGTCAGCCACCATGCATCACAGTTAGTTTAGTTAGGTTAAAGGATGAGTTTGTCAGACATTTACTTCCTCATTTTCTAATGACTACAATACCTGCAGCAGTTCAAGTTTATTATTTATTATTTTAGAGGTATATTTGTGGAGATTTTGCATCAAAGAGACAGAAAGGAAACAGAAAAAAAAGAGATATTTGAGGGTCTCGGCTCAACATGTCTGCCAGGATGCACCATGTATAGCAACATTTCATTCAAATGTAGATCAGAGTGCTTTACAGGGTCATAAAACATTAAAACAGGAGAGCATTCAGCAGCAGGAAAGATGGGGGGAAACGATCAGCGCTGAAAGCAGCAAAAAAAAAAAAAAATACACACACACAAATATCAAAAAGAAAATGAGTACAGTGTAACGTTGGTCACAACAGCTTTTCTTCTGCACATGTTCAGCGCTGTGATCTTTCTGTGTGAAGGCCCTGAGTTCACCCGATCTAATGCTGCAGCATTTCAAGCGTGTGATTTTGTATTAGAAGAGGCCTCGGTGATCTTGTGGAATTTTTGACACTGTGATCACATCGTTATAGATTTTTTTTGCCATTGATTTTGTAAAGGGCTTTTGGGCAACCCCTGTAAACACACAAATACATACGCGCACACAAATGAACATGGACACACTCTTAGTGACATGACAGCCTGCTTCACTGACTGGTCCACTGAGTCATCAGTGACCTTCCATGGGATTGGAGTTGCCAGGCCAATTGACCAAAATCACTGATCTTTAAAAGCAGCTCTGTGGGTGGGGGTGGGGGGTTGGGGTCGAGTAGCACTAAACACACACAAACACACACATGCATGCACACAAACTCACTCCATCCACCTCACTCTCTAATCAAGGAGCAGGCAGGCAGGACTCTGGGTCGGCACAGCGACACTAACGAGAGGCGACAGCTCCTCAGCGCTCCGGGCAACGACCAGCTCGGCTGTCGAGACTGCGGAGAGAGTCCGCCAGGCACGCACTGAGGCAAGGTTTGCTGTTTTGGGAGGAGGAGGAGGAGGAGGAGGGAGAAATGGAGGAGGGGAGGAGGAGGAGGAGGATAGAGGAGAGGGAATGAGCTGGTGGTGTAGATCCGTGGAGAGCTAATGAGGATGCGTGGATCTGAGAAATGATACACACTGACTTACTCTATCAATCCACTCACTCACTCGGCTGTCCTTAAGCCCACTTTTATATATTTAGACCCAAAATTTGAGAAGAGAGATGCACAAAGCAACACCAAATATACAAGCAGCAACACACACAAGCACGCAATCTGAGCTGACACACACCCTCACCAAGCCATCCAGCCCTGGGGCTTCTTTGCAGAGTGCTGTTACCCCCTCCTTGCTTCCCCAGCTCCAACCCACCCCACCCCACCCCACCCCCACCCCACCGCCACCCTCGCCCCCATCTCCTCTGGAACACAGTTTAACTTCTGTCATTTAGATGAAGCAAGTGAGTCAGTCTAGCAGTGGCGAGAGGATGTGACAGGCCGGTAATGGACAGGACAAAGAGGGATTTATGAAGTATTAGTAAACCTTAATAATTCACTAAACGAAAGACCCCGGGAGTTCCCCCGATCGACCCCCTGTCTCTGGCTCTCATCCCAGTCATGACATCCTCTGGATCTCTCTCTCTCCATCACAGCTTATTATCAGATGAAATCAAAGACAAGGAGAATTCAGAGGGCTCTTTAACTCACTGAAGAAATCATTTAGGGAATTTTTTTATGTTGATACTAATAAAATAAACTCGTGCAGTCTAAAATATTAAACACTATAAAAGCGATACTCAAAATATAATTAATCATATTGTTTTGGTATGTATGTAAATGTACTTCCTAAGAATGATTCAAGCCCTAAAATAATTAATTCTTTCAATCTGTAGATTAAATCGGTACCTACAGTCATGTGAAAATGAATGTTTAACATGTCAGCACATAATAAAAATCATGTGCTTATTAACAGGTTCTAAAATTATTATAGTACAACCTAAGATGAACAACAACACATGACAGATTATACTTTATCGGTATTTATTTAACACAAACTGAACCAAATGGCAAAATCAGTGTGTTAAAAACTAACTGCACTCCCTGATTCAATAGCTTGTAGAACCACCTTTAGCAGAAATAGCTGCATTCATTTATGCACAGCACTCCTAAGGTCCCGCTGTCCTGACCCTTCAGTCAGGTTGAGGTCTGGGCTTTGACTGGATCATTGCAGCTTGTTGATTGTTTTCTTTTTCAGCCATTCTGTTGCTGATGTTGATGTCCCAGTTTTGGCCAAGCTTCAGCTGTCAGACAGATGGCCTCACATTTGACTCTTGAATACTTTGCTATTCAGAGGAGTTCATGGGCGACTCAGTGACTGCAAGATGCACAGGTCCATGTGGCTCCAAAACAAGCCCAAATACTCATCCCTCCACCACAGTGCTTGACACTTGGTATGAGGTGTTGCTCTGTTTGGTTTTCACTAAATGTGACTCTGTGCATTACAGCCACACATCTCCACCCTGATGTCGTCTGTCCGAAGGACATTTTTCTGGAGGTCTTGTGGTTTGTTCAGATTCAAATTCACAAAGACGAGACTTTCTCCTGGAAACCCTTCCAAACATACCATACCTGTTCAGTCTTTTCTAATTGAACTGTAATGAACTTTAATATTTAACATGCTAAATGAGGCCTATAGAGTTTGAGATGTAGCTCTTGGGTTTTTTTCTAGTTTCTCTGAGCATTGCACAGTCTGATGTTGGTGTGAATTTGCTGGGATGTCCACTCCCGTGAAGATTGGCAACTGTCTTGAATGTTTTCCTCTTGTGAATAATCTTTCTCCCTGTAGAATGATGAACTTCAAATTGCTTGGAATTAGACTTTTATAACCTTTTCCAGAGCGCATTGTGGAGGTTCTGTTGGTCCTTTATATACAGTCTATGGACTAAACACACTGTACAGAGACTGCTGACCGGAATGTGATTTTAATTTAAATGTACTGAGCAATAAACCAGTGTGTGACAATTTGAAGCTATTACTAACATACCAAAAAAGAATCTAAAACAAGATTATATCTCAAATTTAATCCACTATTGATGAGTCGGGGGACCACCAAGTGAATCAACATTATGCTTCATCCATAAGGAAACTTGAACGCCTGTACAAAAATTAATGGTTGTATGTACAGTAGTTCCATATATAGAAAAATGATGCAAAAACATACCAAAAAAACTGTGATGAAATTCTTATAAATCCACCTCCTGATGTGGCTAAAAAAAACTGTACAGCCTCTTATGAGCCTGATGGGAGCCGAGAGCTTTCTGTAGATCTGTAGACTAACAAAATTAGGTCAATATCAAGTCATCACTTCAGTGACATGTTTGGGACTCCCTCCTCACCTGTAGAGAACAAAAGACCAACAAATGCCACGGTCTCAGATTTAGGGTACCACCTCTCACCACCACTGGCCACCAATTAACTGTGATCAGAGTTTAGCAGGTCACAATCAGTCAGACAGGTGGCCTAAAGGGAAACAGACACACAGACACAGTCCTACACAAACATCTCTGTCCCAGCTGCTCCATAGTGGGTCCATCACCAAACAAGCAGAGCAACCAGCTCTGTGATGACTGCAGCCATGGCTGTGAGTGGCAGGTGCAATCATTAGATCCCTCAATACCCCCACTGGCTGCTCTTTTTACCCTCTTATGTGTGTGTGCGTGTGTGCTGAGTGATAGTGGTCGCAGTGGTGGAGGCTACAGAGGAGCAGTGATGGGTGTCAGTACTCATGCCTACACCAGTCTGCTGTGGACTTGTGTGACAGCACTGCTGCTTGACCACCCAAACCATGACCCCCTCATCCCCTCCCTCCATTCCTCCTGCCTGGATCGCCCCGAGAGACATAGAGGGTGATGGGGACTGGCACCGCAGGGGCCGCCCTGGCTGGTGCCTTTGCTGGTGGTCTCTGTGGCCTATTAGTGTCTTGCTATGGGCCTGTCAGACTGACAAAACAGGGGCCTGTCAAATTAAGTAGGGGCTGAATATTGGAGATATGTATTCAAACGCACCAAGGGGACATGGTGGCGGGGAGGGGTGAAGAGAACCAGGATGAGGAAAGCACCGGTGCTAATGTCGACGCTAAGTGAGAGTGACAGGTTGCGAGCTGATCGGAGGGAAAGGATGGAGAGAGAGAGAAGGAGAGGGAGAGAAACAGTGGCAGTAGTTGATAATGGAGGTTTGGTTGTCCTGAGGAGACTTGTTAAGGGCCGGTCCAGGCTGAACCAGACAGCCACCATTCCTGTGTGAATGCAGGTAAACTGCTCCAAGTTTGACCTAAACAGCTGGGAGTTACAGCACTCCCACTTAATGAGATCAGACTGATGAGCCTTGTGTGCAGGTACGTGTGTGTGTGTGTGCGCGCCTATATGCAACAATCCCAAAACACAAGAGTACTTACTGGAACAATAGATATTTCCTCTATTTGCTAACTCATGTACCCAAGGCCCTGCTGACATTTTGTGCTAGTATGCACATGAAAAACAAGCATTTATCTGGGTACCAAAGGCATCTTGCGCAATTGTTTCATATCACTTAAACTTTTTGTCTCTTTACTGTGTGTTACTTCACCTCTAGAGACACGCCGGTTCTTCCTGCTTCAGGCCAGGCCATTACGAAGCCGTGCACAGTGTACCTGCACTAAATTCTCAAAATGTCAGAGTGTTACAAAACAACTCAGCTCAGCCACTAAACATCGAGGTATCTGACTTCTCTGAAAACCACTGTGTTAGGATGCCCTCAGAAGAGGACAGCGAGACACGGGAGCAGGTGAAAGATCAGCAGCTGGATCGGGTGGTGTTGGGGGCAGTTTGACAAAGCCCTGTGTGAGCATGCATGCACGTATGTTACCAGAGGAGCTGTGGCAGTGTGTTCGGAAGAGGGCTGCGACTCTTCCTCTCATGTCGCTGTGCGTTGCTGAGACTGAGAGGCTGATGCACAGTGGCAGCTCCCCCCTCGCAGCCACAGGCCTGCCCAGAGCCACTGCAGATGATAGTTTTAATTGCTTTCAATCTTTCAGGCTAGTCCCTGCCCAGTGGCGCAGGGTGCTTGTGCATGTGTGTGTGGGTTTGTGCATGTGTGGCATGGTGTTTCTGTGTGCGTGTGCACATGTGGCGTGTTTATATCGAGTAGTTATTGTCTGTGGATGCTGTACACATGTGTGGAGTTTGATGAATGTGTTTGTCCAATATGAGAGGAAAATTAACAGAGAATTAAGGCCTCGCAGTGATACAGCTGATGCACACTTCTGCAGAAGAAGACTGGGAAAAACATATGTTTATCAGACAGTTCATATGTGAGCATGCTCAGTAAAGGTGATGGCTAAATAGATCCACATTTCCATCAAGCACGCGTGTGTTTATAAATAATAAAATTCTGGGTTTACATGCAAAGACCTCAAAACATGCACTTACATCCTTAAAAGCACTTTGAACACGGTGAACTACAAAACCAAGTGATCAATAATTCAAAGCGAATGTTGAGATGGCATAACAGATCACAGAAAACAGCCTGCAATTAAGATGACAGTAATTTATTCCATATGTGTGGATACATTACTCTGACTTATACCTGCACTCAAACAGAATAGACGTGGAGCAACAATATATGGATGCAGGGGCATGAACTTGTCTGTGGAGGAGGGAAACAAAAACCCCTGAGCCGCTGTCACCTATCCTGTGATGAAACTGAATATCATATGATGGAAAGAGTGCTTTTTATAGTACATCTTAATGTAAAGTCAGGCAGCAAAATGCATCAGTACATTGAATAAAGAAGCAAAAAAAAAAAAAACCCTGAAAACATGCAAGGTAACTGACCTGAAAATTGAACCCAGATTTTCATAACATTCATTCTGCTCATCCTTCTTGGACTGTCGATCGTATCTTTAGGAACACTTTTATTTATTGTGAAAAACACTCAAATCAGGTGATGCATTCTGTTCATTTCTCTCATCTATCAATCTATTTCTCATCAAATTTCCCACATTATTATAAAGCCATCAGCAGCAACAAATGAAGCTTATTCAAATTATTCCAGCAAAAACAAATAAAGCAACACACACAACACTTTTTACATTGTTTTTTTTCAGTGCTTTATTATCTTTTTTCTTGTTGTCCATTTCGGCCACAAACATCAGACAAAAATTATTAAATTCTTTGGACCAAAGAATTCAATGGTTTTTGTTTGCAAAAGCAGTTGCAGTCGGTGCTGCTCTGTGGGCATGATGCTGAGAACTGGGCAAACGTGGGTAAATGATGTTGTTATGTTTTATGTTACAAGAAACTAATCAGATCCTGTGTAATGTTGCACTTATCACTGAAAGAGAGCAAAAAGGAGGCAAAAAAAAATCATTGATTGCTTGAACTTGAAAAGACCAGAAATAAAAATGAAATAAAGTAGCCTTAAAGTTGATCCTTGATTAAACTGTTTTATCCGGTTTAGCTGCTCACACCACCTGCCTGCACACTGTGAAACCACAGAGCATCCACCATTGACCTACCTACTCGTTACACCAGGGCACATGCACAACAGCCCCTACCCTCTCTGCCTTTCACATCTCATCTACAAAGACACACACACACACACACACACACACACACACACACACACACAAACACACACACACACACACACACACATCTGGCCAGGGGGGTAAATTAAGCCCTAACATTCCCACAGAGGCTAATCTCCATCCATTTAGAGGGCTGTAATATTTAATCAGGAGGCCCTGGACCATCTCCCAGCACCACACGCTGTGGCATGGCTCATATGTTCACAGCAGAGGCCAGCCCAGAGGCGATGGAGGGGAATTCACAGCTAAAAGCCACAACGCATTCAACCGCAGAGCCTCTCGCGCTCCTCTGCTCTCGGATGCTGCTTTCCTTTGGGGTGGAGTAGACAGGAACAGTTAAATGTGTTGTGGAAAGATGCAGAGGAATGCTTTAAATGTTGGCTGAATTTTGCTGGTTTTGTTAAATATACTGATACAATTGGCTCTATGGTGCTAGGAAAAGGTTAGTATTTTGCTTTACAATTATAACCAGTGTCGCATCACTAATAACTGTGCTATGAATTTAATATGGGTAACTCTACATTTATTGGATGGGGATGGCCCAAAAAAAAAATCAGTGCAATCCTATTAATGATCATATCTCTCCCCTCAGCCCCAAATGGTCGCAGCAGATGACTGCCCCTCCCTGAGCCTGGTTCTGCCGGAGGTTTCTTCCTGTTTAAAGGGAGTTTTTCCTTCCCACTGTCACCATATGCTTGCTCATATGAAGTCGTTTTGATTGTTGGGTTTTCTGTGTAAATATTGTAGGGTCTTTACCTTACAATATAAAGCGCCTTGAGGCAACTGTTTGTTGTGATTTAGCACTATATAAATAAAATTGAATTGAACTGAATCATACTTAATTGGTTAGTATAGTGCCTTTTTTCATTATTTTAGTATTGTATTTATTTTGAAAAATGTCCAAAAAGTTACTATAGGCTTAAGTAGCATCTTTAGTCTGCCAAAAATGTGAAGAGTCAAATTACTTTACCAAGATAAAAGTGTCATATATGTGAGGCAAATTCTCACATTTCAGAACATCTTTGTCTATTTTTCAGTAAATTCAATAATGCATTTAAATAACAAAGTTATTCAAAATAAGTGACAAAATTTAAGGGGAACTTCTGTCATGGTCCTGGGCCGGTGGCCCTGTGTTTTCTGTTTTATTTCCTGGTTTCCCTGGTCCCTGATGTTTCTGCGTCTTCCTGGTCCTGTCCCTTCCTGTTTTATTTTGATAGTCCTGTGTTCCCCATGTCTCGTGTTTGACTTTGCTTCCCCCTGTTGTTTTTCTGATTTGCTTCACCTGTGTTCCCCAGCTGTTTCCTCTTGCCCCGATTGCCCTCATGTATTCTTAAGCCTTCAGTTTTCTTCCGTTCCTCGTCGTGTCATTTCGTGGTTACCCCCAGTTGTGTTCCTCCGGTGTAGTTTCTCCCTGCCGTAGTCCCTTTGTGTTCCCTGGTCTCCCCGGGTTCTCCCCCTAACCTGTGCTACTTCCCAGGGGGGAGTTCCTGTGTGTGTTTTTGGTTCCTGTTTATTAAACCCTCGTGTTCCTGAAGCTCTACCCTTGGGTCCTGCCTCTTCCCTTTCGCACCGCACTTCTCAACCCTGACAACTTCAGTGAATTCGGTTGCCTTCTAATAAAAATTTGGGAGGTGCACAAGTCAGATTTCACCACCAGCAGATGTTCAAATATGCCATAAGTTGTGGTTATGAGCAACCCTCCAAAGCTTCTCAGATGTGTCAGAGATAATAATAACACAATGGAAAGCTGAACACACAGAAAATGTGAGAGCCCAGCCCAGAGAAGCAACTGATCTGAGCTTATTTTTAGATCAAAACTGTGTATTTATGCAAATAATAATCAGCATGAATGTTCTCATTTTTCGGCATTTGACATCTCCCTTTCTTTTGAAGTTGCCTTGACAGAGCTCCTCTGGAAAATTTTGCGCACTCTATAGTAGTCCCTATTAGTGATAAGAGGACTTTACATGTAAATTTAGTGTAATTTCCCTTTAATTTTAAAAGTTTTACCCATAAATGCATTGCAGTGACACTAATACTCATGGCCTTTACAAGGACCTACCCCTCTGACACCATGCCTGAACATATTATTTATTATAAGGCTATTCTCGTGTGTGTGTGTGTGTGTCCCCTAAAACACAGTGACATAGGACTCGCTCAGAGGTAGACGGTACGGTGCTAGGCGTCCTGCCTGGAGGTATCACACCGGACACAGCCAACCGCTCTCACAATCAGTCCTGGAAAAGGTCAGGTCTCGCACCATCAGTGTGAAAATCCTGCACTGGGAAGCATAGCACAGGGCATCTGCTTTTCATAGTCACCGGTGACCGCTGATCACATAGAACTCGCTTGGCTCGACTGAAAAGAAAAAAAAAAAGGGCCTCTGCTGTGGTTTTGTGTTTTCATAAACATAACATCTGCGTTGCTAAATGCCGAGTGATAAAAGTGTCAAGCAAGTGGCCACTGTAACGCCTGCTCCCTGATTCAGACTGACTCTAATGGGAAGGCCTGGTGAATTTTTCATACAGCCCAGAGGGGGAGGACTTAGTGCTCGTACTGGCACATTACAACCTCTGAGAGACAGAGAAAGAAAGAACGCAGCAGAGTGAAAGAGTAGCCTGACAATCAGGTCACATCTTCAGCCCCCACATTGAGCTTTTTGGAAGATTTTATAAAAATCAAGACCGTTAAAACACAGTAAGAAAAATACCTACTAACTTTATTGTGACAGCAATCAGCAAAGTGACTCATTTTTGAAAGTTTGTAGTCATAGATTTCTTCGGAGGAGTGACGCAGAAGTGGTTAGAGTCTTCACCGCCCTTTGCTAGGCCTTCAGATATGTCACATGTCTTTGTCAGTGAATGAATTTCTAAGCTGATGTTTAAAATATGAATATTTCATCTCATATTTTGGATTCATATGTCATGTACTAAATCTGTGAAACAAAGCAAGATAATTCTTTCTGTGCCTTATGAAAAAAAAAATGCAGACTGAATAATGCCCAAGATCCTCAATTTAATGGGCTGAAATTTCTGCAAGAAAGCTCTAAAAAAATTATCCATCTGTTCAATGCACACATGCCACAGCTCACTCGGATAGCTCGTAGCACTGTCTTGCGTATGCAAATATGTTTTGCCTGGAAATCTATTTGGAGTTGCTTGAAGGAAGCCAGAACGGCCCTCCTTCTGTCTTCCCTCGCCGCCTCACACGGGGCTCCCTCTTGCCGTCTATCTCCTCTCGCGTGGAAAACATTTTCACCAGCTCTACGCGCATGAACATACACTCAATGGCACCGCCTCACCCCCGACAGCTTCCACCACCATGGGCCAATATGCAGATCTCATGGGCCCGAGCTGGCAGCACTGTCTGCAAGCAGGAGTGGAGCCTCGCGACTGTTTGTTCAGTTGGATTATACATGCAACGCGGGGACACAGGGAATAATTATCCACTCTGTAGGGAGGCCACTGATTTTGTCCTTATGTCAAATGTTTAAAAGTCCTTTTTTGTTGCAGAAATGGGAGTGCATGGTCTCTACATCTTATCCTGTCTAATGAATTTAGAGATGCATTAAGAGAAACATTTGCAGGCTGCAGAACTGTTCTTCTGCCTTTGTTAGATGTCATATCACTTGAATAATGCAACCACTCATAGTTTTTAAACTGAAATTACTAATGAAAAACTCAGAAGACAAATCCATAAGTATGTATAAAGAAAAATTAGTATTCCTCTTGGGTAGAGATGCAAAAAGACTGAAAAAAAATAGGCTTTTTCACATGTGTGTGTGTGTGTGTGCTGTGTGTGTGTGTGTGTGTGTGTGTGTGTGTGTGTGTCACGCACGTACCAGAGGGCTGAGAAGCCAGGCATGGGCAGATGGTCCACAAAGGTGTTACCACACAGTGAGTGGGCACTGCGATTGATGCATTGCAACATCCAAGAAGGTGGAACATTTGGCTGCTGACCCGCAGTCAGAACTCATTGGCCCTGCCTTCTCCTTATTTAGCTGCTGCGAGAGAGCCGACGGCTGATTTGGTCAGAATAAACACACGCACACATATACACACACTCGGAACGCAGCACTTTCCCACCCTCAAGGAAGCCTGCATGGGGCAGAGTGCTGGAAACTTCTCCGTCGTCTCTGCGAAGAGGTCATGATGGTGGTGCAAGCAGGCAGGGTGAGCGCACAGAGTCGAACGGAGACGGCACGCTGGAACTCAGGGTTACTGTGTTACACTTGGATGAAGAAGATCTGACCTTGAGCTTATTCTGAGGGGCCTTTGTTAGTGAAGCAACCCCATATGACTTGATTTCTGCAAGTACCACATGTCTTAGGTTTGTTTGCTATGTTCCGGTAGGAAACAGAACACTGTAATTTTCATTTAGCTGTGCTTCAGTGGTAAAAATGTCAGCTTTGAACTCTATATCAGAAGCTATAATTAAAGCTTATTTTTCAAGTTTTAAAGATTGTCATTTTACTGCTGGGGTAACACATTGAATATGAAGGAAATTTGAGATGGTTTCCATAAAAATTGGAAGCATTCTTTAAGATGTAATTTCTATAGAAATGTGATTTTCCCTTCCTCTACCAGCTAAACAGGTGAAATTCAGGGGAAAAAGTAACTTTTAAATCATATATACAAGTTAAAAACTCTTTAATATCTGTGAGGAAAAAAAAATTATAAAAAGGAAGCTGAAAGTTCAAAGATGGAGCTCTTTAATAACAAACATTATTAGTTATGCACATGGCACGGTTTTATTTCAGACCCAAAAGCACTCTTACATCAGTTGAAACATGGAAAATTCATGAGTGAGTGCACTAACCAAAGGCAACGAAACGGCAGTGGAATTCAAACACAATGATTGCTATTTGTCTCTCGGTGCAGTTTAAATCATTTAGTCTCCTGCAGAAATAATACCTGCCTCTGCTTGCTGTTCAGATATCTCCTTCACAGTTTTATCCTCAGTATTACTGGCTGACAAATGTGTTTTTGTTACAGTATGTTTAATTCTGCAAATACATTTTAATGTATATATTATTTACTTGTAAATAATTGTCTTAACTTGAAGTTGCATTTCAGTTTTCAGTTTAAATTCCATATTATTAACGACTGCTGAAAGCATTATGGTGTAAGGTGGTGTCAGTTATGTTCACACTTAATTTTTAAATATGCAAACAAATCTAAGATTGAGACATTTAAATCAGCCTGGATTTTGGTCATTTAAAAATAGTAATAATATATTGCTGGTGCCAGATCACATACCTAATGTATAATTTTAGACAGGTTGCTGTATGGTGTGAACTGGCATAGAGTGCCCCCCTATGGACATATCCGGCAAATCGAGACAGGAGCTTTGAGACACAAAGGGCTCTAGTGCGCAACATTAAAGTGATAGACTTCATATAACAGTTAAAGGATCATAAAGCAAAACACCAAATCTAAGAAGGAAAAGAACACATACAAGTCCCACACCGACCTCCAAAGCCTGATCCATCCCTGCTCTGGACTTCACATGGAGTCAGTCATCATCCACCACCAACACATTCCCGGTCACCTCATAGTCCATGGTGGCCCAGTCAAAGATATTTCCTTTGGGGACTTTGTGTCCATAGTGCCAGCCCTGGATCATGCTCCTGGAGAGCACAAAGTCCCACATATTCAGATCTGTCACTTCCCCCACAAAGCTCTGCGTGGCTTCCAAGGCCCCCAGGTGTTTGTCTGGGTCTTGCCCCAGGAGGACAGTGCCCTTTGGACGGATGGTGTGACCAGGTTTGTAGACCTGGTAGGTGCTACGCTTTCCGTCCACCCAAAAGGCGGAGAGGCCAGTGTGAGACTCCCAGGTGAGGCAGAGGCTGGTGCGGAAGGTGGTGAGTGGAGGCAGGTGGAAGAAGGCGCCATCGCCACTCAAGTAAAAGGAGATGCGCCCGTCCTTCTCACGCCACACGTTAAGTTCATCGTAGTCAGCTGTGCGGTAGGCGAACAGGATGATCTGTCGGTCCTCCGGCAGCTCAGTGGCCACACGCATGCAGAGGGTGAAGGCCCTCAGCCCCATCTCCTTCTGTGGAATCAAGGCCACGTAGCTGAAGTCCGTCTCATAAGGGAAGACCAGAACTTTGTCGCTCAGACCAACTGCAGTTAATAAGATGATAAAGCTGTAAGTTTGTGACATACAGGTGCAATCACGTAAAGGTTTTCTAATTATTCAATTCTTCAAATATCAATCAAATTTGTATGAGTTGGGTGTATGATGAAGGTAATCTTTTTGAGATGTTTTGTCTAAATTACCAATCTGTACACAAGGCTTCCACATTTCTAATGCCATTCAGCTTTATAACATGCTTAATTATTTCAAATAAATAGGATATGCACACACAGGCCACTTCATTAGGTTCACCTGCTCCTTATTGCAACTACGTGATGAGCCAATCGCATGGCAGCAACCCAATGCATTTAGGCATGTAGACTTGGTCAGTACGACCTGCTGAAGTACAGTAACAGTTAATCAAATAACCACTGGTTACAACCAAGTTATACAGAAGAGCATCTCTGAATATACAACACATCGAAACTTGAAGCAGATGGGCTACAGCAGAAGAAGACCACACTGGATGCCAATCCTGTCAACTAAGAACAGAAAACTGAAGCTACAATTCCCACTGGCTCACCAAAATTAAGGCATCAGAAGATTGGAGTAATGTTGCCTAGTCTGATGAGTCTCAGTTTCTGCTGCAACATTTGGATGATAGGGTCACAATTTGGCAACAACAATTAAGCATGGATCCATTCAATAATAATAATAATCACTGTTATCAAAATGATGATAATAATAATAATAATACATTTTATTTTGAGTGCCTTTCAAAACACTCAAGGTTACCTCACACAGAAGAGTTAAAAATAATAAGAATAAACAACAATACCTCAAGTCAATAAAAAAAAGTTTACAATATGCAAAATCATTAAGAACAGAGGATTCTCGTGTCAGGTGAAAGACAGGGTGAGTATACCAGTTTAAAGAGGTGCGTTTTGAGACAGGATTTGAAAGTGGAGGGAGTATCAGTCTGGTGGGAGGGAATTCCAGAGGTGAAATTTAAAGGAAGAGATTTAAAGTAATCAGTGTAAGATGTAACCAAGGTGTGAACAAGGATGGCAGTACTGTTAGGTTTGAGAGATGGACAGAGGCAATGTTACAAAGATGGAAGTATGAGGACCTAATGATGTTATTGATGTGTGCTTGAAAAGAAAGCATCCTGTCAAGGATGACACTCAGACTTTTGACGTGAGGGGAAGGAGAAACAGAGAAGTTGTCAACAGGAAGGGAAAAACTGTTACATTTAGACAAGGTGGATCCGGTGCCAACCTCGGTTTGAGAACCTCAGTTTTATCACTGCTCAATTTGAGAATGTTGGAGAAGAACCAGGATTCAATTTCCTGGAGGTCAACACAGAGGGTGGTGGTGGTAGGTTACCCATTTTCTGATGGCTGCTTCCAGCAGTATAACGCTCCATGTCACAAAGCACAGATCATCTCAAACTGGTTTCTTGAAAATGACAATGAGTTCATTGTACTCAAATGGCCTCCACAGTCACCGGATCTCAATCGAGTAGAGCACCTTTGGGATGTGGTGGAATGAGAGATTCACATCATGGATGTGCGGCTGATAAATCTGCGGCAACTGCGTGATGCTATCATGCAACAATGGACCAAAATCTCAGAGGAATGTTTCTAGCTCTTTGTTGAATCTGTGCCAGAATGAATTAAGGCAGTTCTCAAGGTGAAAGGAGGTCCAACCCAGTACTAGCAAGGTGTACCTAATAAAGTGTCCAGTGAATGTATAAATCATACCTCAAAATAAAAACAATTTCATCAGCCTAGAATAAATGAGTAATGGTTTAAAAAACATACCAGATACTCCAGATTCTAACATATTTGATCATAAATGGCTGAAAACTTATTAAAAAAATGTTTTGTTGCCAGAAACTTGGAGTAAGCCCTTATAAAGGCTGGAATAAAAGTATACAGTCTACAAAATCACATGTAAGGATTTTATGCCCAGGAATACTACCTCACTTAATTTGACACCAAGAAGTATCAACATAAACCTGACTAATCTTTAACTGTTTGGACTCATTGATCCATAGTAGGACAAGGGCTGTGCATCAAAGCTTGGTTATCATTTACACTTTCCAGCAGAACAGTAATCCTAACTTGGTTCAGGACTGATTTTAATAAATTAATGTTTTTAATCCTTGGGTTTGAACCATAAAAGAACTGTTTTGTTTTGTGAATTTTAAAGAAAGTACTGAAGCACAGAAATCAAAGAATATTAGTGAGTTGGGAGTATTGGAAGCTTGAGAGAAATTACCACAAACATTTATTTACTTTATTAAAGAGATTTTGTATGTGGAAATTTTGGATATGATTACAAGGAATAAATAATTTGATCTACCCCCCAACAATGGGGTTTGTGCACCATTTTTGTCCATAATACATAGTTTTTAAAGCCATACCTTGTGCAGATGAGGAGAAAGTCAAAAGCAATAAAACACCCAGCAGAGTCGCAGCAAACTTCACAGCGCTGACACTCTGCAACACATGATCAGACGTCGGACAGCAGCCCCAGAGTGATATCAATTATTAAACTATCAAATCACACACACAAAAAAAAGTGTGTGCAAAATTACAGAGGGAACCGGCTTTTCTTACCATTTTGATATTGTGTTGTTGATGTTCTCTGCTGCCAACTCAGTCCCACTCACCAGTGACCCGTGCGCAGTCCTCTTCCCTCCTTGCACAGACCCTGACATCAGCTCTTTCAAGGGTGCTCTGACAATAAACCTGCTGTGTGAGGGCTGAGTGACACTGTCTGTCCATGTGACTGAGGCACGCTCGCATCATTTCATCTATTTCTGTCTGCACCACAATCAAACAGCCTACAGTGTTTTTATGGGGATTCTACCATAAAAGTTAAGAGTTTATAGGTTAGGTCACTTTGCTTGCAGTTGCTACAGGGTTCTTTTGTAGAGTCAGTTCAGTTACACTAAAAAAATAGATTTCCTCATTTATTTAGACTAGTATGCAACCTCATGTTTGTCAATGACATCAATAATAAAAAAACAAAAACTGGTGGTCCATTCATAGTAACACTGGCGTTGTGTTGAATTGTCATAATGGTACATCAGCTAATAATTTGAAATTCATTCCTTCCTTCCGTCCATCCCTAATTCTCCTCTCACCCTATGACACCCCTCCACACACACACAGTATTATGGTATATATTGTATCAGGGTATTTAGAAATCCCAGTGAAATTATTTATAAGTAAGTAAAAATAAATTCAGACACCCCCTTGCTATTAAATTCATGAGATGCCATATTGAGGTGATGCACTGAAATGCACTACTGTGCATTAAGACACCAAAGCAGCGTCTACTAGTGGAACAGGCAGCTGAGCTTAGTGAAGTGTGAAAAATGGCAACAAGTTACCAATACAAGCAGAAAAATGCCTCTGCGCTTGTGTGGGAGTAGTTTTGATTTGATATTAAATAAATATTTTACCAGCTAGGAAGATGTGGGCACATCTGCTGCCCATGTGACCTGAACCTGAATAAGCAGCAGAAAAATGGATGAATTATCTATCAGGCTCTGCTTTACAAATGATGCAGGTTTTAATGCAGATTTCACAATTTCAAGAGGTAGGGACAGTTGCTATCTGAAGTTGTGGGGAAATGGGGAAATTGCACAATGAGTCAGGAAGAAAAAATGTAAACGTCTTTCATCAGAATTAAAAAACAAGTCAAACTACAGCCAACTAGAGACACAAAAGCACAGTAATGCCTTAAAGAATAAAAACCCAAAATAAGATTCACCAAATCAGCATTTATTGCAGGATTATCATGGGTTGTAAAGATGTAATTTTATGTTATAGGTTTTCATTCATTTTTGTATTCCTTTTGTTTTTTGTTTTTAATAAACAGAGTTGATCTTTTAATGTCAGAAACGCCACAAACAAACAATCTCAAAGGTCACGGTTTAATGGGGACAAATGAAAACTGAATCAGGAATTTATGTTATCAACATATCTACATTTAATACAGTTTCTCAAGCTCTAGGAGTTCAAGAAAAAAAAAACCTATTCTGTTGAGAAATAAAATCTGAAATACAACAGCAAATTATGTACACCGCCTGCAGCCCAGAACAATCCACTAACAGGCCTAATTCAATACAGACACATTCAGCTGAAAAGCCTGTAAACTAACAGCACTCAACTAAAAACGTGGCTTACAGAGAAAGCAAACGTTCAGACTGAGGTACAGACGAGATACGATTTTGTAACTCTTCCAGCATTACTATGAAATAGGTTGGGGCCGTGTTGTAAGTGAACCTTCAATTCCTTAAACTTAAAAAAGTAGTTTCACACGGGTGATTGGTTTCCACGAGCTTCTGCAGCCGTTTTCTTCAAAACTGTGACGCTGAGGAGGAAGGTGCACAAAATCAACAGCAGGAAGGGGGGGGACAGCTTATCTTTGTCGTTTGTTGCAAAGGAGAAGATATTTCACTTCATGCTTGATGCGAGCATCCACTGTCATACCAGGTAAACAGCACGAGACACAGACAGCATGGACCAGTCTTCAAAGCAGTTGATGCATTCGGTCCAATTCAAACATTTAAACATTTTGAATCGTTATCCAGCAAAGAGAAAACTTGTTTGTTTGTTTTTTTAATGCAGCCATTCATTTTCTGTTTCCAGTTAAAGGCCTTTCAGTTCAAGGTTTTTCATGAAAACCATAACATTGTCCTGATTTTTTTTTTTTAAAAAAGCATCTTGAATTACTGAAGGTCAACTCCAAACCTAAGGAATATATTCATTAATACATTCAATTCATCTCAATTGTCTGTAACTGGGTGTGATTGATATGTGAAGGAAAAAAAAAAACTACTCAAAATCCTACACTGTGGTGAGGTGGGTGTATGAAACTCCACCAGGTGATGGGAAAGGGACTTGTTTCCCTTTTCAATAACCATTTAAAACTTGCATACAAACAACCCTTGTTCACAACAGGTTTTTGGCATTTTAGTTACCACTTCAGTAAATGTACATTAAGAAGTGGGGTAATGCTATATTATTTAATGAAAAATGACTACAAAATACTAAACACCAAATAAAAAGCCAATGTTTTAATCAATTCTGCCACCAAAATGTGGATTTTTTTTTTTTAAATAATTGATGGTTTGTGTGAAACACTAGAGTGCAATGGTTATGCTTTCTGACAACTGTGGCACTCAGAGAAAGAAGAAAGAGGGAGAGAGACAGAGGGAGGAGGGCGCAACAGAGACCTGAGAAAGTGGCCCCTATTTGATTACAGAAAGGAGTCGGGCTTGAAAAGACTAGAAACATCATGACAGAGAGGAAGTCAGAGAGAAAGAGTAGAAGGAGCAGAACGAAAGGGGTTTTAAAGGGAGCAGCAGGCCATGAATGCTGAGCCTCAAACAGTGAAGATAAGGGAGGAGAAGATTTTTTGGGGGTGGGGGGTGGCAGACCAATATACGTGGCTCCCATTTGGTAGTCCATAGTGTGGCTTTTCCTGCTTGTGTAAAGCACATATCCAGGCAAGGGGTGATCTGTTCTCTATAGCCTTGTGTTTTCCCAGGCTTTGTGTTGGGTATTGGGGCATGAAGGAGAAATGGGAGGTGTCTCCTCAGTAGTCCTCCACCCAGCCATTCTCCTGGATAAAGGCATCTATCACTTCCTTCATAGCCAGGTTGGGGATCAGCTGATCCTGGGTCAAGGGACTCCTGGTGACTGGGTCAAAATGACCAACTCGCTGCACGGAGAACATGTTAAATACTAGTGTTAGCATCAGTGGTTAATTTTATATATGCAAATAAGAAAAAATAAGCCATTGATCTATTCAGACACAAACCGCTATTATTGATCCCATCCAAAGCAGAACAAAAACATGGTGTTAAGACATTATAGGTCCCCTTTACCGGTCATAAAAAAAGAACATTTAAACTCTCACATTAAGTCAATAAACAGTATTGTGCGAAAGCCTTGAGCCACCATGTTTTGAAAAGAAAATGGGAAATAAATGAAGTGATTTATTAAAACATGTGCAAACATACACTATATTGCTAATGATATCCCATTATTAATCCATAGGGTCAGCCCATTCTGACTGGCCTCTGTGCAGGCCAGTCAGGTTCTCCCACACCAAACTCTCCCATTCACATCTTTGTGGACCTTGCTTTGTGCACTGCTGCGTAGTCATGTTGGAAGTGGAAGGGGTCATCCCCAAACTGTTCCCACAAAGTTGGGAGCATGAAATTGTTCAAAATGTCTTGGTGTGCTGAAGCATTAAGAGTTCCTTTCACTGGAACTAAGAGGTTGAGTCCACCTCCACACCGCCATCAAAATTTACATTTGGCACAATGCAGTCAGACAAGTTCCGTTCTCCCTGCAACCATCAAACCCACATTCATCCATTAGATTACCATCAGATGGAGAAGCGTGATTCATCACTCCAGAGAGCACGTCACCACTGCTCTGGAGTCCAGTGGCTTTACACCACTGCATCCGACATTTTGCATTGTGCTTGGTGATGTAAGGCTTGGATGCAGCTGCTCAGCCATGGACACCCATTCCATGAAGCTCTATGCACTGTTCTTGAGCTAATCTGAAGGCCACATGAAGTTCGGAAGTCTGTGGCAATTGATTGCAGAAAGTTGGTGACCTCTGTACTGCATTCGCTGACCCCGCTCTGTGATTTTACGTGGCCTACCACTTCATGGCTGAGTTGCTGTTGCTCCCAATTACTTCCACTTTCTTATAATACCACTAACAATTGACTGTAGAATATTTAGTAGTGAAGAAAGTTCACAACTGGACTTGTTGCACAGGTCGCATCCTATCACGGTACTATGCTAGAATTCTCTGAGCGCCTGAGAGCAACCCATTCTTTCACAAATGTTTGTAGAAGCAGTCTGCATGCCTAGGTACTTGATTTTATACACCTGTGGCCATGGAAGTGACTGGAACACCTGAATTCAGTGATTTGGATAGGTGAGTAAATCCTTTTGGCAATATAGTGCATATGGAAATACAGTACATGTGGCAAAAACAGAATTTGTACAATTCTGAGTTTAAAAGTACTTTTTTGGTGTGACCACCTTTATTCTTCAGCCTGAACTTTCTTTGGCAGCTTTCTTGTAATTTCTTTAAGTAGTCTTCAGGAATAGTTCTCCAGGCTTCTTGAAGGACATTCAAAGCTCATCTTTGGATGTTGGCTGTCTTTTGTTTTGTTCTCTGTCAAGATGATCCAACACTGCTTCAGTCCAGGCTCTGGGTCTTTTTTTAATGCTTGAATGATTCATACGTCAGTGCTAAGTGACTTAAACAAAACAAAAACAAAACAAGACTCTGAAAATGATCAAGTATAAGGACTAGACTGAAAATGAATGGAAAAGTAGCCACTCATTTTCAGTCCAAAGAAAAACTTTGAAAGACCTTCAGAAAGCCTACAGAACTATTGCTGAAGAGCACTTTTAAAAAAATGACAAGAAAGTCTGGCTTCTTGAAAGCAAAATATAAAAGAAATAGGGGGGGTGACTCAAGACTTGCAGAGTATTGTAAACAGCAGTAATTTTACCTGTAGGTGCTCTTCAATGTCCTTGCGATCATACGTGATCCCACTAGGTGTGATGCAGGGCTCCCTCATCAGCTCAAAACTGATCTTCCCACAAAGATAATCGGGAATCTCCCGCTTCTAATAGCAAAAGACAAAGAAGAGTCACTCTGATCTACTCTGATCTAATACTAAGAGATACTGTGTATGTCATTTTAATTACATGACAACTGCCACAGCGGATTCAACAACTATCTATAGCAAGAGCTTTGGCACACAAGTAGTGACAGTTACCATAGGAACAGCAGCAGTCAAAAATAAAAAGTAGTTGTTTATCTTCAGTCTAAGTGAACAGATGAGATCACAAGTATTAGTGCTGGCATGTATACTGAATGCAGACCACAAAGGAGCAGTGCAGAAAGAAACAAGTGCATACAGTGGGGAAAATAAGTATCTGATATACTGCCGATTTTGCAAGTTTCCCACCTACAAAGAATGGAGAGGTCTGTAATATTTTTTCATGGGTACACTTCAACTGTGAGAGACAGAATCTAAAAAAAAATTTTTTTCAAAAATTGGAAAATCACATAGTATGATTTTTAAATAATCAATTTGCATTTTATTGCATGAAATAAGTATCTGATCACCTACCGACCAGCAAGAATTCTGGCTCTCACAAACCTGTTGGTTTTTCTTTAAGTAGGTCTCCTATTCTGCACTAATTACCTGTAGTAATTGCACCTGTTTGAACTCGTTACCTGTATAAAAGACACGTGGCCACACAATCAATCACACTCCAACCTCTCCACCATGCCCAAGAACAAAGAGCCGTCTAAGGACACCAGGGACAAAATTGTAGACCTGCACAAGGCTGGGATGGGCTACAGGACAATAGGCAAGCAGTTTGGTGAGAAGGCAACAACTCCTGGTGCAATTATTAGAAAATGAAAGAATCATACAATGACTGTCAATCTTCCTCGGTCTGGGGCTCCATGCAAGATCTCACCTCATGGGGTAGGGATGATTCTGAGACATTTGCTGGCGTGAGCAGGGGGACCTTGCATGCCCTGCAGGATTTTAATCCATGACGACATAGTGGGTTACTAATGATCATCTTTGAGACTGTGGTCCCAGCTCTCTTCAAGTCATTGATCAGGTCCCCCTGCTCACACCAGCAAATGTCCAGGCCCATTTGAAGTTCACCAATGACCATCTGGATGATCCAGAGGAGGCATGGGAGAAGGTCATGTGGTCAGATGAGACTAAAAAAGAGCTTTTTGTTATCAACTCCACTCGCTGTGTTTAGAGGAAGACGAAGGATGAGTACAACCCCAAAAACACCATTCCAACCGTGAAGCGTGGGGGTGGAAACATCATACTTTGGGGGTGCTTTTCTGCAAAGGGGACAAGACGACTGCACCATATTGAAGGGAGGATGGATGGGGTCATGTATTGTGAGATTTTGGCCAACAACCTCCTTCCCTCAGTAAGGGCACTGAAGATCTTGTAGGTCTTCCAGCATGACAATGACCCAAAACACATAGCCAGGGCAACTAAGAAGTGGCTCCATAAGAAGCATTTCAAGGTCCTGGAGTGGCCTAGCCAGTCTCCAGACCTGAACCCAATAGAAAATCTTTGGAGGGAGCTGAAGCTCAATGTTGCCCAGTGACAGCCCTGAAACCTGAAAGATCTGGAAAAGATCTGTATGGAGGAGTGGGCCAAAATCCCTGCTGCAGTATGTGCAAACTTGGTCAAGAACTACAGGAAACATCTGACCTCTGTAATTGCAAACAAAGGTTTCTGTACCAAATATTAAGTTCTGTTTTTCTACTGTTCCGAATACTTACTTAATGCAATAAAATGCAAAATCGGCAGTTTATCAAATACTTATTTTCCCCACTGTATATAGTCAGTATATGCATGTAGTTCTGCGTTAGCAAAGGTTATTGTGCATCTGTCAGCCCCACAGTAAACAAATTATGGATTTTTCAGTGTCACACAATGAGTATATAGCATTAATTAACGGTCATACTCACTTTTCTTTTCTCATCCACTTGAGAGAAGAGCTCATCCATATCCATTAGATACTTGTCCTTTCCATGTTAGGGTTACAGAACATCCGGACATATTAATGAATATTCAATTTCATTATCAAAAACACACAACTATAATATTTGTTCATTAGGGTGATGCTAATTACTAAGTGTAAACAAAGTGTAAACGCATACATGTTTTGAAGCAATCTTTGCAGTGTCGCCCCCATTTTGATTGTCATCCTGCTTTTCTTTGTATTCATCTAGTTCTCTGCAAAAATACAGAGCTAATTAAAATTATCCATCCAAAACAAATTGGGACCTACATTCCAAATCATCAAAATAAACATTAAAATGGATGTGCTGCTGTGCAGCCTCACCTCTCTTTCTCAGCCAGTATAAGTTTGGTCAGATAGGCGTGCAACTCGTTCTCCTGGTTGATGCGTTTCTCCTCAATACTGTTCCAGCGTTTTTTCTTGGCAATACGCAAAGCACTGGGGATATCATCTCCAAAATTCAGCCTTTGTTCTTTTGCCAGGTTATAAGCTGTAAAATAAAAACACTGCTACAGCAACGTGACTTTAAAAATGCTGCCAAAAAATATTGCCTCCAGGAACGTTTAATGATACTAATTAGGGATGTAACTGTTCTGACTCCTCAGTATAAACATCCACAGTCAGTTTCAAGATTCTGTGTTCCCACTACCCTCTGACTTGCAACCACAGATGAGTCCTCATCAGTGTGAGTAAGGTTCTCATTACCTTACTAATAGGTGCGTTGAAGGGATATTGATGTGACAGACAGGGCAGATAACGGGGTCATTAACTTTAGGGAAATTACTGAAGCCTTGTGGTAAAATATAAAGTTAATCTTATACATTTGTTTAAACATTTTTCATTAAGCTATATCGTGATATTGTAAAAAGCAAGTGTGTAAATACACACTAGGAACTAATGGCTGAGAAATGGCACTGGTATTATGCATGTGTAACAATAATGTAATTAGCCGTATGTAACCGTTAAAGCATGCCAGTCTGCTAAAGCTGTGTGATTTTGTTTTGTTTTGTTTTTTTAAGTTCCACTAAAGCATAAACTCAATTCCTCTTTTGTTCATGATCAAACTGAAGACATCTAAGATTAACTATTATTGGTCAGGTTAGCAGTGACTTGCACCTAACATATCCGGCATATTAAGTTTTCTTTTATTGTTCGATCAGCTGCAGCCTAGAACAAAGCCAGATGCATGAAACACTGTGATAAAGGGCTCAGGGAGACTGCAGAGGCTGCAACCTGTGGGAATATCTGCAGGCTGAACTTGCCAAAGATACAGGCTCTGCATGTAGGGTATCATCTTAAAAGCAGTTTGCTAAATTGGTGAAACTGTTCTCTTACATTGTGCTGGTGGGTTATTCCACTTTTGAAAAGAGACTGATTTTTTCCTTGAGTTGGGTAATTACTTTGTTCTTTTGTCTCAATGGTTTGTCTTCTATTCAGATGATTTTTACATGAT
The DNA here is from genome assembly GCA_024447675.2 of Pterophyllum scalare. Classification (NCBI taxonomy): domain Eukaryota; kingdom Metazoa; phylum Chordata; class Actinopteri; order Cichliformes; family Cichlidae; genus Pterophyllum; species Pterophyllum scalare. The sequence continues at coordinate 76,705 of JAMQGT020010548.1, forward strand.
TTTTCCAGCAGTTTTTTGACTGGATTCTGCCATGCTGCTTACAAGGAGAAACTATTTGAGTCTATGCGCATACTGCCATTAAGTGTATTGGAAAATAACAGTTAAAATGCCAATGTTAGGAATACTCTTCCAGTTACAAAGTCTTATGGAAGACAGTTAGAGCAAACACATTTAATGGCATTAACCGATCATTATTTCACCCATGGACGAAGTAATAGGTGGGCTTCCAGTTTGTTTTTGGTTTTGTTTAACTAGTTGAAACTAGTCAGAAATCATGGTTACTGTTAGATTAGGTTTTAAGTGATCACAGAGTTAGCGTCTAGTTTCAGCAAAATAATTTAAAAAGTCTTGCAGCTGCACATTTACACATCATTTTACATGATAAAGGTTAAACATTCAAGAGAAGTAACCTAGCTCTTCCTTCTGACATATTACACTGACGTATGAATGACTTACACATATAAACTCATGCAAACATATGCTGTACCTCAGAAGTGGTCTCAACCCTCTGAGACCACTGACAGAACTGATCTTAAAACATGACCTTCCATATAAATGAGGAACTGCACAAGTAAATTAGTGCAATATAGCATCAACATTTTCACCATCTTTTAGGATGCTGTTCTGACCTTTCTGCAGGTTGCCAATGGCCTCATCATAGTTCTCCAGCTCCAGGTGACACTGGCCCAAGAAGAAGTGTGCCTTAACTGACTGACTGTCCAGCTCCAGTGCATGCTTACAATCTGCCAGAGCTTTGTCATGCTGCTGCAGCTTCACATAGCAGAGAGCTCTGTTAGTGTAGTATACTGCCACAGATGGATTACGGTTTCTGAGGGAAAACAGCAGACAATTAGCATGCATTGTAAAATTAGGGCAGTGTAGCCTCTGCTATTCATTTTTATCCGCAACTGCATTCATTCCATTTCACTGGCGTGGACACTACAGATTTTTAACTTAACTTTAATTAAAGAAGACATCACTCCAGCATTTATGTCTGAGATTACTCACAATAGCTTTACTGTAACACGTAGCAGCCTCCTGGTACTTGCGGCAAAGGAACAGCCGGTTTCCCTGCTCCTTCAGCTCCTGCGCGGTGGAACTCTTCTCCGGGCTACCGGCCATCTTCTCCACCGGCTCCGCGGGGCCCGCCTCGCCCTGCTTCCCTATCCTGTTCCCCGTCTCTTCGGCTGGCTAAACGACAGGTTTAAGAACGCCCTGTCCGTCCTGAGTCGCACAAACACAACAGCAGAGACACAGTTTAAATGAACATGCAGGGCGTGCATTCACTGCAATGCACCTGCAATGCGCGTCTTGGGCGATTTAGGTGCAGTGGGGTTGATGCCACCCAAAAGGCATTCGTTTAATTTGCTGACTGCGCTCACAGCTGAAAACTACAGCGAGTCGGCTGCACCGCCGGCGAATTAACTATTCATACGACGGACATCAGTGAGCAGCACAGCTGGCTATCAGAAAGCATAACATACACCCACAGTCCTGACCCCTGCTGCAAGACATTTCACTGTGGCTTTAGACTACATGCCATAAACAGGCAGTAGTAATAAACCATAACATTACTGTTTCGCGCTGTAACAACTGAGATACAGGTGTTACAACAGCGCATAAAAAGACACACACAGCGTTGCTAACTTTAGTCACCAGCAGACGAGATCGCTGGTATGCTAGCTGAGCTAAGCTAGCACAGGAGGCTATGTTGTCGCTTAACGCCGGGCGGCTGGCTAGTATAAGGCCAATACAGCTCTCTCAGTCGATATAACCAGCAGCTGATTGATATGTTAATACTGCAACTATTAAGGGACTGAAAGAGTCGCCTCGGCACTTGTTAACCATAGAAAACAAAAACCAGCTAACGCTACGTTAGCCCGTTTTCCACACAGCTCACTGACGTTTAGCTTTGTTTTTTGTTTTGTTTTTTTCGTGTAGGGTTTGTTTCGAAGATGTCCGGTTTACCTTATAACAGGGATCTCACATCCAGATGAAACCAGTTTTATGTAAGTTAATATAAAATCTTTAATCGATTATCTTCCCCTCCATACGAGCTGTCATGACAGGTTGTTGTTATGCTGACGTCAAGCACTTTCACGCGAACTCGACGGAAGCCGGGAGTACAAACGATCCGGCTTCATGCTCCTAAACAACACACACACACACACACACACACACACACACCCTTATCGGAACCCTGAGGTAACCCCGTTACACGAAACACCAATTTCACGACACATCCATATAAACTTAAGGTTAAACAGGCACCAAAAGCAAAGCTCCACCAATCAAATATTGCCATCTACCTGTAGTCTATATGAGCAAAGCTATGGTTAAATAAATCTGCACACCTGAGATCTGTCACCTCCACTCTCACACCAACCTTCTGCATATTTACCTTCTCAACATCCATGAATCTTCTCTGTGGTCTTCTTCTTTCCTCCTGCCTGGCAGCTCCATCTTTAACATCATTTGTCAGATACACCGACTACAACTATAACATCATGACCGTCTACCTGATATTGCGTTGGTCACCCTTTTGCTGCTAAAACACCCCTGACCCATCTAGGCATGGACTCCACTAGACCCCTAAAGGTGTGCTGTGGTATCTGGCACCAAGATGTTAGCAACAGATCCTTTAAGTCCTGTAAGTTGTAAGGTAGGGCCTCTATGGATCTGACTTATTTGTCCAGCACGTGCCACAGATGCTCAATTGGATTGAGATTTGGGGAAACTGGAGACTAAGTCACCACCTCAAACATGTTATTGTGCTCCTCAAACTATTCCTGAACTGTTTTTGCTGTGTGACAGGGCACATTATCCTGCTGAAAGAGGCCACAGCCATCAGGGAATACCATTTCCATGAAAGGGTGTACATAGTCTGCAGCAGTGCTTATGTAGGTCAGGTGTCAAAGTAACATCCACATTGATGACAGGTCCCAAGGTTTCCCAGCAGAACATTGCCCAAAGCATCACACTGCCTCTGCTGGCTTGCCTTCTCCTCATAGTGCATCCTGGTGCCAGGTGTTTCCCTGGTGAGTGACACACACTCACCTGGCCATCCATCCATCCATCTACCCACCCATCCATCCATCCATTCTCTTCCACTTATCCTGTTCAGGGTCGCGGGGGGGCTGGAGCCTATCCCAGCTATCATAGGGCGAGAGGCAGGGTACACCCTGTACAGGTCGCCAGCCTGCTGCAGGCCCGGCCATCCATGTTTCATCAGACCAGGCTACCTTCTTCCATTGCTCCATGGTCCAGTTCTGATGCTCACATGCCCATTGTTGGTGCTTTCGGCAGTGGACAGAGGTCAGCTCAGCTATGCAGCCCCATACACAAAAAACTGCAAGCACTGTGTATTCTGGCACCTTTGTATCAGAACCAGGATTAACTTTTTCGTCATATTGAGCAACAGTAGTTGGTCTGTTGGACTGGACCACATGGGCCAGCCTTCACTCCCCACATGCATCAGTGAGCTTTGGCCACCCATGACCCCGTCACTGATTCAGCACTGTTCCTTCCTCAGACCACTTTTGATGGATACTGACCACTGTAGACCAGGATCACCCCACAAGAGCTCACAATTTGGCCTTTGTCAAACTCCCTCACACTTGCTCATTTTTCCTGCTTCTAACACATCAACTTTGAGGATAAAATGTTCACTTGCTCCCTTATATATATATCCCACCCACTAACAGGTGCCAGGATGCAGAGATAATCAGTGTTATTCACTTCACCAGTCAGTGGTTCTGATTTTATGCCTGATCCATGTATATCCACTCTCCCTCCTCTGCACCTGTCCAGACCGTCTCAGCCTTGTCTCTCCAACTGTCTCCAAACTGTTCAACCTGAGCTGTCCCTCTAATGTATTCATTTCTAATCCTGTCCATCCTGTTCACTCCAAATGAAAATCAGTTCTGCCACCTCCAGCTCTGCCTCCTGTCTTTTTCTGAGTGCCACCATCTCCAAACCATATATCATATCAGGTCTCATTACCATTTTGTAAACCTTCCCTTTCACTTTTGCTGTCACAAATCACCCCTCACATTCATCTCCACCCACTCCACCCTGCCCGCACTCTCCACCTCTCTTGTGCACATTCCATTGCTTTGCATGGTTGGTCCCAGGTATTTAAAATCATCTACCTTCCCTATCGCTGCTCCTTCAAGCTTCACTGTATTCTAGTTTCCTATTTTTGGTTCCGGTCCCTTTCACTTCTTAACTAGCTTATTTCAGGGGAAAACATGCTTAATTTTAACATTAATTTGAATACATTTCCTTGTTTTAAAATCATACGTGGATATTAATTATCTTTTGATGTGTGAGATTCTGTTTGCTCTGTTTTATCTGTTTTTTTCCTGTGCACTCTCAATGTACAGTTAAAAAACGGACCAAAACCTCAAAACCACATTTATGATGATATAAAAAGAAAAAAAGGTAATACATCTAACTATTCTGTCTCCAGTGTTTTTTTAAATGATTGCTACAAACATTTGTGGAAGCTCTTAGGAGTTCAGTGAATTCCAGCTTGGTACTGTGATAGGATGCCACCTGTGGAACAAGTGCAGTCATGAAAGTTTCTCACTACTAAATAGTCCACAGTCATTTTTTAGTGGTATTATAACAAAGTGGAAGCGATTGGGAATGACAGCAACTCGGCCACAAAGTGGTAGACCACGTAAAATCACAGAGAGGGTCAGCGGATGCTGAGGAGCATAGTGCACAGAGGTCACCAACCTTCTGCAGGGTTGCTACAGACCTCCAAACTTCATGTGGTCTTCAGATTAGCTAAAGAACAGTGTGTAGAGAGCTTCATGGAATGGGTGTCCATAGTCGAGCAGCTGCATCCAAGCCTTACATCACCAAGCAGAATGCAAAGCATCAGATGCAGTGGTGTACAGCACGCCACCACTGGACTCCAGAGCAGTGGAGACGTGCTCTCTGGAGTGATGAATCATGCTTCTCCATCTGGCAGTCTGAGTCTGGGTTTGGTGGTTGCCAGGACGGTATATGTTTGAGTGAACTGTGCCAAGCGTAAAGAAGGGGGGATCATGGTGTGGGGTTAGTTTTCAGGAGCTGGGCTCAGCCCCTTAGTTCCACTGAAAGGACCTCTTAATGCTTCAACATATCAAGACATTTTGGACAATGTCATGCTCCCAACTTTGTGGGAACAGTTTGGGGATGACCCCTTCCTGTTTCAGCATGACTGCACACAAGTGCACAAAGCAAAGTCCATAAAGACATGGATGAGCGAGTTTGATGTGGAAGAACTTGACTGGCCAGCACAGAATCCTGACCTCAACCTGACTGAACACCTGTGGGATGAATTAGAGCAGAGACTGCGAGCCAACATCAGTTTCTGACCTCACAAATGTGCTTCTGGAAGATAGGTCAAAAATTCCTGTAAACACTCCTAAACCTTGTGAAAAGCCTTCCCAGAAGTGTTGAAGCTGTTATCGGGCCGACATCATATTAAACCCTCTGGATTAAGAATGGAATGTCACTCAAATTCATATGCGTGTGAAGGCAAACGAGCGAATACTTTTGGCAATATAGTGCATATTAACTCATCAAGTTCATACATACATACATAAAAACTGCATTTGCATCAGGGCTGTCGTGGTATTACAATGAGAAGTTCACAAAACAAGTCCATGAATAATTTATGTATTCTGAAAAATCCTCTTGACTCATCTTCCTCCACGTAGACAATTTACTGTGTAGTAAAGCAACAAATATCAGCACTCAATATGATGCTGTAAGTGCTTTCATGTTGTTTAAATCAAATTCTGACCCTACCATCCGAATGCCACAGCAAAAATCAAGACTCATCAGACCAGACAACATCTTCACAATCTTCTATTCTATTGACCCGGTGTGGTATTCTGCTGCTGTAGCTCATCTGCTTCAAGGTTCCATGTGGTGTGCATTCAGAGATGCTCTTCTGCATACCTTGGTTGTAATGAGTGGTTATTTAAGTTTCTGTTGCCTTCCCATCAGTTTGAACCAGGTTGGCCATTCTCCTCTAACTTCAGGCATCAGCAAGGCATTTTTGACCAGAGACCTGCTGCTTCCTTGATATTTTCTCTTCTTTTGGATAATTCTGTGTGAACCATAGAGATGGTTTTATGGGAAAATCCCAGTAGATCAGCAGTTTCTGAAATAGTCAGACAAGTCCGTCTGGCACCACCATCAGTCCTGCCACATTTAAAGTCACTGAAATCACCTTTATTCAACATTCAGATGCTCAGTTTGAACTTCAGCAGTTCATCTTGACCATGTCTGCATGCCTGTCATGTGACTGGCTGATTAGATACTTGTGTTAATAAGTAGTTGACCTGGTGTGCAATGAAGTACAGGGCTTTCTTTTAAACTGTGTGCATCTCTTTATAAAACACTTTTCTTGACTGCAAACTGCATTAACTGAACTAAAGCCACAACAGAGGTAGAGCTGCTTTTCTACACAACATAAAAAACATGCAAATAATACGTGGTGCATGCAGACGCGTCAACATGTCATCTCTGTCTCAGATGTACCTTCCACTCATTTTTTTCTGATTAGTAACATTTGTTTCTTGTCTTCCTTACTAATTCCTATTATTGTTGCTGCCTTGTATGTCTATGACACATTCTTTACTGCTCTGCTCTCTCTGCCTACTACAGTATGCATGCCTTGTGTGGCTGAAGAAGAGAAGCAGAAACCCCAAATCACCAGCAGAAGGCGCTGTATAATAAAACTTGCTCCAAAGCTCAAAACTAACACAAGATCAAAAAATGATCAGCTGAAGAAAAGAAAATGGATAGAGAAGTGGTCATAGTGGAAACTTTCTCAGGAATGTTGACAATTTTTGAGACTCAACAATAAAAATAAAACTGAGTAAAATAACACAGCCAACTAAGCCAATTAAGGATCACACATTTAGTATGTACAAAAAATGTTAAAAGCCTTTTTATCACAGTTGTAGTATTATATGCTTGTTGAGGGGTTGGATTATGGTAAAAAAAAAAAATTAGCATTTACTGTGAGGTGACATCCCACCCACAAAGAGGTCTATAGATGACCTTTATAGGCCTTTATAATATGCACAACATTCAAGTTTAGCGGTGATGGAATTAGCAAGATGCGATTGTGAACAGAGTCACTTTCATCCCAGTCTGTTGGGCCTCTGTAAAGACTCCACACAGAGATCAGCGTGTGAAGATTAGGGCACATCCCCTGAGCAAACACACTGATAAATATGTGAAAGGGGCCTCTACACTGCAGAACCACCAAGCTCTGTGTGTCCCCAGCTGTGTTTACCTATCTCCACCAGCCTGGTCCCCTGATCCTTCAGAACACCCACCTATCTTACTAATCTGTGGGTCACAAGAACGCAAAAGCCTTCCCTCCTGACTTTAAATGGAGTGGACACAATATTAGAAAAACCTCCACAATTTATAGGGAAAAAACTTGAGGCCAGTAATAACAAGGGATAACAAATACTTATCTGAGTAAAATAAATAATATAAACATTAAAATAAACATTAAAAAGGCCCATAACTTTTTAAATTAACTGAATTATGGACAACACTAACTTGGTACAACTATTGATATTGGGCCTACATTGGAAATAAATCATGTACTGGACTGCATTCAAGTGTTGTAACTGCATTTTATTTGCAAGGTGGATCAATTTGGTGATTCTTTGTAAATTAGAACCTAATAAAACAGATACACTGCACATTATAATGGATTAAAATGGTTCACTCTGTTCAAAGGATTCATTGCTTACATTTAAACTCCCTCCCTCATAGCTCTTCACTGACTCCTCCTGTCCAATATACCAACCGTCACCCCCCGCCATCAAACCCAACGGCTGCCCACTGCACCAGCTGGCTGTGTTTCTAGTCACCTTGGCAACGAGACCAGGAAGTTGCCCGGTTCCTCTGGCACAGCTGAAAAGCTGCCACTTCCTGATTGAGTCTGGTCTTTCTTTCTCTGTGTGTAGTCGTTTTCCCATTTGGCAGTGGTCTCCACTATTTAGCGCCAAAAAGCTTGAAAAGACAAAAAACGGGGGTGAAAACACTCTCCTTAGCACCGAGCGAAACCCCAGGTTCAAAATGGGTGTGAAACAAAAGCAGCATTTATCCACAATGGTGGCTCTTAGGTGAATTTGCTCATTTTGAGTAGGGGAACGTTTTATAGACTTATTGCGGTTTCTTCAAGTGGGTCTGAATGCAACGTGTACAAAACAGTGGACAAAAAAATGCATAAAAAATAGTTTCACTTTGTTTGCTATGAGACGATAAATGCGGGAAGAAGGTAAATCATTCTTGTTCTTAGATATTAGTCTAAAAATGTTTGCAAACATGCTCCTTTGTGAATTATTTTACAGCCTAAAAACAAATAGACCTGCTTTTATGCTGCAATCTAAATGCAACACTGAAGAAAACTGGTTATTCACACACTAATGCACACACATCACGTGCTCTATTAGTTTTCCTCTTCACAGCCACTTAATCAGCCCTTTAATTTACATAAACTTCCAGATCCATTGGGTATCTAAAGCTGTCTCACTCAGCAGGATCTGTAGGCACAATGCTGCATTTCACTTTTGCTCTTGTTATATTGCTAAAGAGGGATCTGTCTGACCTGAGACACATTTTACCAATTTGCACAAAGTTTAAATTCAAATCCCAATTCCTCAAGGAGTTATAACAGATGAGTTTTATTGTCTCCACCAAATATAAGTATAGTATGAATATTGCTTATACTATTATAAAGCTATATATATATATATATATATATATATATATATATATATATATATATATATATATATATATATATATATATATATCACACACACACACACACACACACACACACACACACACACACAGTATATTTAAAAAAAGGCCATCTGGCTTTGTAAACATGCATTCAGTGTGTCTTAACTCTTAACATGCTAGAGTTGCTAAATTTGCGTCCTCAGGTGAAGCGTTAAATGAGGGATATCCTGATGCTGCCCTACAGGCAAGTAAGAGAAAGGCCAGAGATACAAAAAGAAGTCAAAGGTCATCCACACACCTCTGCAGCCCTGATTAAACTTTTTTTAACAAAGAGAGGGGGTGAAACAGCTCATCAACTTTAACTCCTAATGAGATGGATCCTTTACCTGGATCAGATCCTGCACAAACACAAATGGGAGCTCACAAACCTAATGCCATACATTTAAGGAAATACCACAATGACAACTTAAGTTAAACACTGAGCAGCTCGAAACAGCATGTGATTTTTTTTTTTATTGTTGTCAGTCTGGGTGTAAATAGTTCCATATAGTCTGTTCCACATAGTCAATGTTTTTCTCAGCATTTCCTGGTTCATTACCTGAAAAAAGTGTAACTGAGCTGAAATCAAAGAGTTTTCTTATGAAATCTAGTGTTAGTCCAACAATCCTTTACACCCTGGGGGGTTAACAGCTGACTAGCTGAAACACCCTCACTACAAAAACAAAAAACAAAAAAGAAAAAACACCCACACTACCACTACTGTGGATTGATGTGCAATGGCTGGGGATGGAGGCAGCTGCTGAGTGGTCTGTATAATAGGGTAGAGATTTTGGAGGGAAATCAAGCCTCCCCTGCCTGAAAACTCCAGGGTTGTAGTGGGAAATTCATTTCTTTCTTAATTCACCACAATTTTTTTTTAGTTAGTTATGAATATTACTGACCTCCAGATGGAAACAATATTTGTTTACTTCTTCTTTTCTTTTATAATTACAGCCTGTAGAGGACAAGATTTAGTTTCTTTAAATTAAAAGGAACCTTCCTCAGCTGTGGGCTCATTCATCACATTATCAATTCAAAAGCAATTGCTCTGATAAAGCTTGTGCTGTTTACCCATGATGACTAATCACTGGGTTTCTTAACTTTGAAAATCAATGGGGATCTCCACAGGAGAGAAGAACTCAGCAGGGACACCCAAAAAAGTGACTTTCCCTCCTTGTGTGGCAGTCGTCTCTGCCTTTGTGCAGCTTCTCCCTTAACTCTTCAAATGTCGCCTCAGGTCAGGCTCTCCAGGGTCACCAGTCTCCACCCTGTCCCAACCCCCACAGCCCTACCCAAAACAATCCAAAGGAGCTAAAGCAGCCATAATGAGCCAGGGGCTAAGCACTGTGCAGCAGGCATTGCATGCATGCGTGTGTGTGTGTGGGTGTGTGTTTCAGCTTGTTTTAGTATGTGCATGGGGTCCCAAACCGTGTACTCACTAGGGTTAGAATTAGGTTACAGTCAGAGCAAAGCATTTAGTTATGATAGTCAGGTGTGAGGGATAGAGGCTGAGGAATCCATTGTATCAAGATAAAGTGCCGATAAAGATAGAAACATAGGATGCATACCGATGAATGTAATATCACACAGTCCTTTGTAGTAATTTGGGAAAAACTGTTTGTTATATTTGACTGAGAGCCCTCCCAAAAGATTTTCAGAGGGGTCAGACATGCACAAAATTATAAAACCATTGTTTTCAATTTATTTATTTCAATATTGCATGCAAAGCCAATTATATATATAGAGTAGCTACACATTATATTCATTTATACACAGATCTTAAGCCATTATTTTAAAAGCCCCAGATCCATTTTTGATTGTGGACTTGATTAAGAAAATTCTCAAACTAGATTCAACCTACTGACCACCATAAAGCTACCTATAATGTGCTGAGCGTGAGAGAATGGAGAGCTCGAGGGAACTGATAGCTACTTTTCTTAGATGATAACAACCAGTAGAACTAATCAAGTTGTTATAGTAGATGAAATGAAAAAAATACAGAACAAAATGCTAATATCACCACAATTATCAGCGCCATCTGACATGATTGTGTTAGATTAGAAATGGATGCCTGTAAAAAAACACACACAAAAAAAAAAAGACATGGGGATTTCAGGAGCCAGAAAATGCAGCAAACTGAGCCATCATATCTTATTGTTAGAGAAATTATGTCCAAAATGAACACCAGCACACGTGGGAGGAAGCTCAAAAAATTCAGGGTTGTAAGCATAATGAGTCACTGAAAAACATTTTGGAGCTGGCATCTTGCAGCCATCCTTTGCCACAGGGTTCAGCCTCAGTGGCACGCCTTAACAACATCCTTTTGATTATTTGTTCTTTCAGCCTTTATGCATTGGCTCCAGGTTTTCATTATTGTTTCACTCTATCACCTGATGATGTGTTTTCCTGTCCAAAACTTGCCACAATCTTACCATCTACATCAGGTCTCCATTTAAAAATATTCAATTATAATTAGTTTTTTTTCTTTTCTTTTTTTTTAACTGAACGTAGACATTACAGAGAAAGGAATGTTTGCGTAATAGTGGAAAGTTTGGAAGACACCATAAAGTAAATACATTTTAAAATGCATTTTAAAATGCAGGAAATGCAGGGAGTCATTTCTGAGCTGCTTGAGTATAAAATTAACTCCGTTGGTCTGGACTAATATAAATACCAGCATAGTTGAATGATGAATAATTTCCTGTGTCTGCTGTTAATCATTAGATTTGGATGGAATCAGTGTGAGAAACTTTGGATTATTCATTAAGTGATTGATTTGCTTTTTTCCCCA
>JAMQGT020010550.1:0-11688 GCA_024447675.2 Pterophyllum scalare
GCCACACACATAAGAAATACTTCACTTCCCAGACATCTTTCTATACATTAAAATCTTATTATATCAATAGAAAATTACAGGTTTGACATTTGAGGTATTCAAGGTTAAAAGTGGCATTTTGTTTTAGAAGACTAATGAATGCCCACATGTGACCCACTGCAAAGCATTATGGTCCTTATTTGCATAGCTCTCCACGGTAATCGACCCATTCCTTATTCTCATTATCCTGAAGAAATTCAATTAAGGCTACAGCAGGGAGAATCTCAAACATCCTCCCTCATACACCACACCCTTCCTCTTCTTACATTCAATCTCTAATTAGGGTCATGAGGTACAAATGAAAAGGGATAAATACTACATTGTAGAGTACATCTGGGATACACCCTAATGCCAGGCTTTGTGCAGCACAACACCTACACTTTAAAAGTGCAGGGTGAATAGTATCAGACTAATAACAAACATCTATTGAAGCTGTTTCTATTGAGGGAGGAGATGCAGACGTGTTTATAGTTGCACTGGCTAGACTGGGACAGTATGAAATATTGCTCCCTGATATAAACCTCTACTCATCACTTGGCTCATAAATAACAGCAGTGGGTAAAGGCCGGCTGTACACAGGCTTCACTAGGCATGAGTAAACCCAGCCTGTTGTTGCTACAGATGTACTATCAGAGCTGCCAGAAGACTGCCACAATAAACAGTCAACGTTGCTATAATGTGTATGATTTCAAAAGGCGTCTAACGGGGTGACCCCTATTCACAGAAGATTTGGCAATTACAGACTCCCTTGTCGAATCCCATCCCCCATCCACTGGGAGCAGAGAGGAATCCACACACACAGCGCAGAGGCAGCACTCCATGACCATCAGCACACAGCCACACACACACACACACACACACAGAACCAAGCAGGCGGGCAAGCAGGCTGTGGGGGAATATGAGAGCAGTACACTGGAAACGTTGAAGAGCACTGCGTGTCAATTAGCCTTTTCAGAAAAGCAAATTCCTTTCCCCAGCCATCATGTCTTTACCCAGTCCCATGAGCGGCCTGCTGGACTGCAGCGCGAGAAAAGATCTCAGAGGCCTCACGGCTCCAACAATCTAGACAAGATGCAGTTGTTTGTGTGCTGTAGGGCTATAATGTCAACGGCATTAGAATTAACTAGCCTCTGCATCTTCGAGGTAGACGTTGAGCCAATCTAGATTGTTTTACAGGCCTCTGGGTAAACCATGATTGATGACAGGTTGTCAGCATATGTAAGCATACCCGAGGTCCAACAGGAAGTTAATTTCATAAGATGTGTCAGAACTAGTGCTGAGAGGTTCTCCTAGTGGGTGGAAAACACTATGAAACCAGCCTGCAAAAGCAGAGCAGAGCCCTTTGGCAGACTAATGGTGAGGAGAATCCCATCAGGCAGCAGCGTGGCCTCCTCACATTAAAACCCACAACAAAGCTGCTGTGCTTGGGTCCTAACACTAGTGACACTCTCCAGTGCAGCTTTATCCTCTGGCTCAGGACTGCACAGCAAATTAACATGTAAATTATTATAACACATGGGGTACACTGCCTTTTCGTTTTAGTAGTCCTCGATACATCTTGTGGCAAAAGCAGTTTCTTCTGTTTTCTCTGTGAAATTGGCCAATGGCCTGCACCGATCCTTATTGTTCTCCAGGCAAAACCCCACATTCTCATAATTATGTTACTTTTGTTTTTAGGGGAAAAAAATTAATTAAGTCCTCATTCAGAACCGATCTGTCCATTACCATGATTGAGGAATTCTCACTATCATATCCCCAGTTTTTACCCCAGGGAGAGAAGGGGAGGGGGAGGGGGAGGGTGGGGGGCTGGGTCAGTGCTAGAGTTACTGGCGCGCTCCCTCCCATGCCCTTATATGGCCATGGCTGCACTGGAGGCTGCTCGGCCTCGTCCGAAGTCCACATCTCTCTCACCTGAGTTGAAACGCGACGAGGAGGCGCGGGTCAAGGATGTTTTCCTCTGGTTCCCATGTGTTGTATCTGCGGAGAGGAACACACAACTGTCAGAGCTTTTTTTCCCCTAACTGACAGGCGCACGGGGCTTAGCCTAAGGCTGCCTCACTCTTTCACTCACTCACATTCCCACATCTTCACAAGTAATGTGCCGCCAGAAAGGACAGGTGAAGCAGATCTCCAGTTTAATGTAAAACAGGATTTCTGTTTTTGTCTCTCTTTTTTAATCGAGGGGGGTAGTCGCAATCCCCGCTGCAGATTACCCTCCACGAAGACGTCCACTGGCAGAGGGAAAATGTCAAACTGAATGCGTCTTTATGTGCTCTCCAAACGCTTCTTCCAGCACCAACATGCAGTCGGCCATTTTACCACCCCTGTCTCGTAAATTCGCTGGCAGAGCAGAAATAATTAAAACGGGATTACATGGCTGTGCCTACCCCCTTCCCTCGCATAAATTAGTGAAGGCATCCGCGGATACACTGAAACACATACCGACCGCGCTCTTCCAGCTTCCACACACACACACACAAACCGCTGTGCGCGCTCGCCCTTCATGGTTTGCATTTTTAAGTAACAACACTTCATCTTGTGACACAATGTTGAGATGCATCATTTCAGAGCTGAATCCTTTTAAATGCATTTGAAGGCGTGCAGTAAGACTTACTTGGGAGACCAGCCTCGCCACTTGACCAGGTACTCTATCTTGCCCTGTGGTGGAGAAGGAGAACATTTTACTGAGGCTCACATTAAAGCGCGACAATTCATCGTCAGCGATTTCATTGCGCTTTTACAAACGCGCTTCGTCTCTGTTACCTTTCGAATGCGCTTCTTTTCGATGCCCTCCACCGCAAAGACATGCTCTCCGGCGGCAGGGAGGTCCATTCTCGGCTCAATCCGATCGAAAGGGGACGGGGAGTAGATGAAATGCTGGCTACGCACCGTCGATGTGCCGTCCGTTCGGTGCGTGCTCTGCGCGCTTGGTAGTTTTCCAGTTGTATCCAAATCCAACTGTATCCCCCCACCTCTCTCTCTCCCTCTCTCTTCTTTGCACACTCCACGGTCTTGGTATTGAGCGTACAGATATTCACAGTAGTGCGGCTGCGAGCAGCTCTATTCGTGCAATAGCCTCAGCTCGCTGTGTGACGTCAGGAGGGAGGGGGAGGTGGGGACCTTGTAGAAAGGTTGGGGTTTTATCCCGAACGTAGCGGACTACAGGATGAATATTTGGACATTCAGATCATTCACTGCTTTACTATCACGGGACACGAGGACGAAATGCGCCCGTGCCGTTATCCTGTTTTGCTGTAAAATAAAGGTGGGGAAGCCCTTCTCCAAAAGCTGATGTAACACTCCTGAAACCTCAAATCACTTTGCATGACTTTTATTCAAGTACACGTCGTGTACAGGTGTAGGTCAAAGAAGACTAGTTTGCATAAGCCGTATTGTTGTTGAAATAGGCGTGATACAGAAATAAGGTGATCTGTTTTCAGCAGCATCGAGCAGCTGTGCAGTACTGATGGAGTTGAAAGTCCGTTTAGTCACCTGTCTCCTGCTGTGGAGCAACACTGAAAGGGTTTACCCGGACACCTGCCCAACAGCGCACCAAACAAAGGTGGTTCCTGGGCCTTAAGTGAGCGTTACCAACGGCCTGTGTTACCAGTGTTACCAACGCCTATGTAATCACCTTATATCAGGCTGGCTGACTCACTTATTTAAAAAGTTTCCTTTTTATTTCCGATCCCCCTGAATCAGCGCAGTTGTAGATGTGCACAGTGGAGCTTTCTAACGGCGCTGTGCAAATATAGGTCACAAAAACTCTCTGATAGTCAAACCAGGGCCACGTTACCTGGGCTCAACCGCTGTGAATTTGACACACGAGAAAGGGTTGCTTGTGCAGCCTTTTACCCTACCTGTGACAACTTTCAAGCAGTAGACTCGTTCGCTCCCAGAGCACCTACTTTGTCCCCCCCCCGAAACCGTCACCATAGCCTGTTATTGGTTGAAATATTGGTTGTATCTACATAAAGACAATTTAAATCCAGCGACATAAACCACATCACCAGTGAGCGTGTATTCTGTGCTGTAAATGTCACCAACTCTAAGTCAACTGATTTATAGGGGCTTTATTAGAAACATGAGTCCCCGTGCGTAAAATACCGTTTTTGTGCGTAAACCGTGACAAATGGCATTCACGGAAACGGCAAATTTCGTTTGTATGCGACGCACAAAAAAGCCAAAAAAAGAAGAAATGAACAAGCAAAAGCCGATGCTTATTTTTTTTTGCTTCAAAAAAATTCAGCACCACAAGGGTTAAAATGAAGCCTCTAAGCAGAGCGGCAGCGGCCAGCCTATTAAATACAGGCACGATATATCTCTGCCCTGCCATATAAGGTAATGGGGAAAAAGCGCCTAAATATCGCCCTTTACGCTCTTTAATTCCCAGGTTTGAACCCTGAAATGTGTGCTAGAGGGGGCCAAGACCCAACCCGTTATAAACATGCTCGATTAAAGCTCGCTGTTTATGCACTATCGCTGTTTTTTCCACTGCCCTTCATCCGCGGCCAGGGAGCGTATACGCCCTGCTTCCCTAGCAACAGCACGAAAGGAGAGAGAGAGGCAGAGAAAGAGAAGGGAGAGAGTGAGAGAGGGGGGGGGGATTTAAGTTTGTGACAAACAAACGAGGTCGTGACAAAACGCCAATCAAAGAATATTTCGTTAATCAATCATTTCTTTGTGAATCCAAAAGCTTTTGAGGTCCGACTGCACGGACTAAAAAATTTGGGAGCTGAACGCATTCACAGTCACCTCTGTTTACTCAACACAAACCCAAAATACAAATTATGTATCATTTTATGTTTGTACTGACGGGAAGGACGCCTGGTGTCTGCGTCAAGACGGAGACAATCATTTAGAAAATCCTCTGACTCTGCTTGTCGGCGAGATCTGTTCACAGCGCAGCAGAATGTAATATGAATATATTTCACAATGATTCTGTAATCAATAGACTTTATCTCAGTGGGATATAATAATCGTACATTAATTCTAAAGTGAAACACTTTTGCCAGTACGCAGAATAACAGTTTTATTATTTTACAGATGTGTGAGGAATTAGAAATCAGTCTTTCTTTCTGATTTTTTTTATACCACTATCTTAAGCTCACTTTCTGTGGACCGGCGTGAGGGTTTTATCATAACTATCCGAGATTTCCTTATTGCCTGAAGCGCTGCGATAATTTGCTGATCACTTTAGAAAGTCATCATACCCTGATCAAATCATTTAGAGCGCTACAACTGCGTGTACGTGTCTAGAAATGAGTATGTTTCTAGTGTAGTCGCTCCCCGCTCCTCTTGCCCTCTCAGGAATGCGCTCAGGTGAGCTTATGCCCTGTTGCACTTGTTCACCTGTGACTTTTCAGAACGAGATAAACGTCACTCCGTGGAAATCGACCAGGTTTTGAGGGCAGATTCGATTGCCGACAGGAAAAAAAAAAAAAGCTCAACAGGCAACGCAGACAAATTTTAAAAATACACAAAAAAGTGAAATGAGCGCGTATTTTAAAGGGGGGGGGGTAATCAAAATAGACCGGAGCCAATCGGGATTTAGTTGAGAAAAAAGAAAAAAAATTACAGGTGGGATAAGTTTCTGTTGTATGTCTTTAAATTTTATCCCGGAAAATGCCTCATAATAAACATCAAACGCGTCCAAACAGACCGCACTGTTAACGTTGCTCTTATACCTTTTTTTTCTTTTTCTTTTTTCTT
Source organism: Pterophyllum scalare (assembly GCA_024447675.2). NCBI lineage: Eukaryota > Metazoa > Chordata > Actinopteri > Cichliformes > Cichlidae > Pterophyllum > Pterophyllum scalare. The sequence continues at coordinate 5,752 of JAMQGT020010550.1, forward strand.
TTTTAATCATGTCATCGTCTGGAGTCCAATTTTTTCTTCTTTTTTTTTAAGCATCAGGATTTGCAGAAACCTCTCCACGTTTATTTTGTCCTTGCTGCGGCCCGTCAAGGTCAATCGAGTAGTTATCTAAAACATGAGGATAAGCTCAGGGTCAGCCAGTCTGTTTTTTATCTCCTGTTTGAAGGGACTCTTTTCAAACAACCTATGGCGTCATCCAACAGGGCTCTTCGTGCCACTGGTTTAGACGGTTACTCAACAGCGAGAGAAAAGAAACATTTTAGGAAATGTGTTGGGACCACTTTTATATTAAAACTATAAACGTTTTTTAGTTTAAGGGAGGTGGTGCGATAGACCTGAGTGTGAATTCTACAGAGGGGAAAAACAGGCAAGATGTAGAAATTATATGACTGTGAAGATGTAAGAATGTTTGTGGTGTGTGTGTGTGTGTGTGTGTGTGTGTGTGTGTGTGTGTAGGAGGGCCAGGGTCAGGTAAAGTCATGATCTCTAGTCCAGTCTCAGCAGGAAATAGTGAAAGCTCAGTCTTGTGACTTTTATGTATTGCAACATCAATTCTTTCATCATTTTCCCCTTGCCCCTCTTTCACACACGCGTTCTGCATGCATACAGCTGGCTCACTCAAGGAGCAGTCCACAAAATGGTGGCTCTCGGGAAGCCAGGAGGCCTCCCCTCCTTGGCACCTGCCACCCGCTGTGCCAGGGCTGCCAGCTGAGGGAATCGAGAGATGAGGGGGAAATAGAGGGAAATGAAGGGAGTTTGATGGTTGCAGTGTGCAAGAAAGAAAAGATGCAAAAAGATGGAGGATGGAGGCAGAAGAGAGGGTGAAGAACAGTAGCCAAGGATCTGATTCATTCCTCCACAGAGGAAGAGAAAGGGGCTGATTGGTTTAAGGGACAGAATACAAGGACGGGGTGGAGAGGAGGAGAAGGAGGGGGTATTACAAAAATGTTTAGAGGGCCTTCAGCCATTCTCAGAGCGCTCAGCAGGCAGTCATTAAGCTTCCCTATCAAACAGGCTGATGTGGCAAGGACATGCGGATGAAACGAGAACCACGAAGACAGAAGAACCAAGGTCGCACACTGTTGCCGAAAACAGATTATGAAAACTGTGAATAACTGAAACAAAGGGTCTTTAATTAGCTACTGTAAATATGTTCTGTGATTCCTATACGCGAGTCTATCCAGGCTAATTACGCTGTTACAAAAGCTTTCTCTTTCCAGTACCTGCATCCCTTTCTGCTTCAAGTGCTAACACAGAAATCTCCCCTTTCTTTTGTCTGCCCCTGACATATGTTTAATTATGATAATTGTAACAAATGAAAGCTATTAGGAAGTCATTCATCTCGCAGATTTTAATGCGCTATGAAGAACGGGTGTGTGTGTGTGTGGGGGGGGGGGTCCTCCTCCAGTGTCATTGTCACTGCCATTGTTGCACCGAGGCGACAGGTCTGCAGAGAGGGGTGCTCCTCTGCCCGGGTGCCCCCCCCCCCCCCCACACACACACACCACCTCCACGACCACCCTCCGTTCCTCCCTCCATCTCTTCTTTTCCTCTTGCCCCCTACCGCCTCCTTGCCTGCGAGGCTGCCGTCGTGTGGGGTTCACTCCCCCCTCCCTCTCCCACTCCACCACCATACACTTTCCCCATTGATCCCCCTCCTCTCTACCCAGGAGCCTGAGCAATAGGTGGGGGAAAGAGAGCCTGGGAGAGACAGGGGGGAATACAGAGCACCAGGCTTCCAGGGGGCTGGTAGGGGTGAGGGCCAAGGCCAGTGGAGGAGGAGGAGGAGGAGGAAGGGGGTGGTGCAGTGGAATTCTAGCAGACTGTAGCTGAATACAGGACTTGTCAATACTGTATTGAGCTGCAGCACGATAGGCAAAGAAGAGGAGCAAGGATATTTAGCTGCTAACAAGGGCACACCTTTGTGCTCTTGCATGCAGCACATTGCTATAAATCTGAATTCACAGTGCTGCTGCATGTTTGAATTACTTGTTCACTGCCATCAATGATAGATACTCTGCAGCTCTGTGCAGGAAGACACAATAGTAAGCTTGTTCATGCAGCACAATAGTAAGCACACAATAGCACGCTTCAGACAACAATAGCTGAATAATCCACTGAGTAATTGTGTGGATTTTTTTTTTCTTCTGATCTAAGGCTGAAATGAGTCCCGCTGGACAGGATGGTGCAGTTATTTTCACTGGTGCGAAGACCTCACAGTGGCAGGAACAGCTTCTATAAATGTGCCTTTGACCCAGTGTTCAGATTTAGCTCCCTTCACTCTAATGCCATGCTAATTATGAGTGACACAGGCCCTTATCCTGAGAGCCCTTTCCTTGCTTTCCTCCTCTCCCCTCCCCTTCTTTCCCCCCATCTCCCGGGAACAGCTTATTTGCCTGTTTTTAATTGCATTTTAATTTACATGTAAGCCTGCAAGCACTGTGATGAGAAGCTGCTTTTCTTTTTTTCTTCTTCTTCTTCTTCTCCATTTTTTCCCTCTCACCACTGAGGAATCATTAACAGCAGCTTTAAGAAGAGGAAGGGCAGGCTTGATGGAGCAATAAGACTCTCCAGAACACAAACGGCCACAGCAAACCACAGACAGGGAAAAAAAAAAACAGGTTCCTCTTTATGGGGTCAACATCAGTTCAGGAACAATCAAGTGTCCAGGGCAGAGAGAAACATGGCAGAGAGAGAGAGAGAGAGATGGGTAATGGGGGGTGTTGCAAGCTGATGATGCAGATGAAGCGAGCATCTCTCCATCAAAATGCAATAAGAGGCAGAGTGGACAGAGAGCTTGCAGGTAGACAAGTTTAATGTGCTCCACTATCTATATGGAAATTCAGCCACATAGGCGTTCACTCTGCAGCTTTTTTTCATAATTCACTTTGGGTTTTTTTTATTGGCTGCTTGGGGAAGAGGAGCAGAGAGATAACGCGAGCTTTCTTTACTTGACAAAGAGCATGACAGGGATTTAAGATTTGTATAAAATATAGAGAGATAATCAAGCCGCCGTGGAGCGTCAGCCATTTCTGACAATAAGGTAACTCACAAACTGCCATCCACAGCAGTTCTAAATCACAATATAAACAAAGACTTTGCTGCACAATGTTATCTATTGTTTTCTAGCACGTCTTCTTATTCCTTCTTTGTACTTTATATTATTCCCAAGCTACACTTTCAGAACCTCAATTTAAAGTCTCTCCAACTCAGGCTGCACATGCATCCTCTCTGCATTCAAATTTGCATAAATCTGTTTTACATTATAGAAAACTTTTCCGGCAATAAGCCATAATACCCACACGCCTGTATAATCACCTCTCACTCCCACACTGATGGCCTAAGGCAAGCCTGTCAGGACTCATAAAAGCAGGGCTGGTTGTACGTGTGCCTGTCAGTCATCGCCCTGCCACTCGAATGCTCTGCCAGACATCATACACTCAACACAGGAACCCGTTGTGTGTCACAGGTACAGCAGCTTACCACATCAGAACAGAAAGGCCTCTTCCTGAACACAACTGCACAGACAGCCTTTTGTCTGCTGCATGTCCTGTATTGTCCCCCTCTGCTGTTCATGAAGTCCTGTTGTCACTGCACTGTGTTGCAGTGGTGCGTGTTAAAAATATATCAATTTAATGTAGTAAAAAAAAAGGAGAGATGTTCTTCATACATAAACACTTGTGAATGCATACATAGTACACTCATATATAAATAACGTGTGTGTGTGTGTGTGTGTGTGTGTGTGTGTGTCAGTTGAATCGCTTTAAACTTTTCTATTTTTTGTTTCATGTGCTTCTGTGGGAAGAAAATAGTCACTGTTTTGGGGGCTTTACTAATAAAAAAACAAAAAATGTTATACACCATGGGCAAACTTATGATTGCATAATTGCCTGACTAAAATCAAGGTCAATACTCATCTGAATAAGAAGACGCGCACATCGTCTCACTTACCGCTGAAATATTTATTAATTTAACACATTTCTGTCAGTTGGACCTTCATTGGCTATGCATCAGTGGAACAGACAGAAATTGTATTTAATAAGTATATTATTATTGTTTTATACACAGAGAGCACTCCTATCAATCAGTGACAGAATAATGAAGGAATAATTTAATCATTTGTTGGGGTCCAAGGTTAAACCCGGATACATTTGGTTCACAAGTGACAATTTCAAAGTGTCTGAGTGACATTTAAGTTTTATCCAGTCTGTCTTGTAAGGGCAGGTATGTAAAGTGTGCCCATGCTTTACAGTTCAGCCAGAGTTAATGTTATGACTCTAAACTGCACGTCATTTAAGTGCAATGAATTTTGGAAGGCACTTATTTAATTTGTCTAACTCAGACTTAAGCCTCATGTTAGAATTGCCTTGAACTTCAAGCTGCATTTGTATATGAATTAAGAGCTGTAAGGATGCCTCGTCTGCTATATTAAAGCTCCACTTAAAAATTATCTCCTCATTTCAGGTGCAGAAAGGTGTGACCAATAGCTCTTCCAGTGAATATGCAGAGACATTATGTAAAATAAACTTAAATAATTATACAGACTGAAATGCTGCTGAAACAACCTTTATACTGGACAATGTGCCTCACCAAATGTAAGTCCCGCTGTTCTCTAGAAAAAGAAACCTTAGACTCTTTTGGTGTTTCTAAAGTCAAGAAAGAACTTTCAAACATAAACTTACCAATAGCGTGCTCACTCAGTGAGTCATTCAGACTTATTGGTGGAACTCAATGTAGAGAGAAATCCCTCTCGACAATAAGGACTATCGGGCTCTCTAGTAAAGTCTGATTCAGCAAAGCTTAAGATAATACACCAGCTTCTTCTTTGTCAGGCGTAAGATGCAGAGAAAATATTGCCTGGCTTACACTGTGCGTCCTGTGTGTTCCAATTCGATATGCTTTCTTGTGATATATATCTCTCTTGTCTTCTTGTGATGGTTATTTAAAGGGAGGCCCATGGATTTTCTCCCCCACACAACATAATGGCAAATCAATAGCACAGGCCATACGGGGAAGAGTGGGCTTTTCATAGAGCAGCCTAAAGGATGGGAGGCGAAATTGAACTGGAGTTCTGGCAAAAAAAAGGAATAGATGGATTTTAAAACTGCATTAAAAATAAACATGTAATCATTCTTGCCATTTGTGGAGCTGAATGAGGAATTTCTCATCATCATCATCATCATCATCACCATCATCATCGTTAAGCCACGTGTTTGTTTCTGGAAATCAAAATGTACAACAATTTTAAATTTGGTGATGTTGTTATTGTCCAGCTCAGCTATATTTGTAGTGTGTGTCCAAACATCTGACAAGCATGTGGAGGAGTGTGTTGGTGTGCCTGAAAGGTCCCAGGGGTGTGTGTGTGTGTGCGTGTGTTTGCGCCCACTTATGCATGTTTTTCCCATGGTGAGGCGCGTCAGCCAGGAGATGTCTGACATCATGCACTGAGCAAATAGGTTTTCCACTGCCACAGTTATAAAATATATGTTTGTGTGTGTGTGTGTGTGTGTGTGTGTGTGTGTGTGTGTGTGTGTGTGTGTGTGTGTGTGTGTGTGTGTGTGTGTGTGTGTGTGTGTGTGTGTGCGTGTGTGTGTGTGTGTGTGTGTGGTAGGGAGGGTGTAGGAGGAGGAAGATGGTTGTTATCATGACTTATGGATTGGACAGGAGTTCCTACTGAGCAGAGAACACAGGAGTGGTTGCACAGAGGAATGCTGCTTTGGGTTTGTTTTTTTTTTGGTCAGAGTGGAAGCAGGGAGGAATGAAAGGTTGACGAGAAGAGTGAAATCAAAGAAAAACAAGGAAATGAATCTCTGTGAAATGCCAACAGTGACGGAAAACACCGGGCAGAAAAGAGACAGCTGTCAAAATGCCTGGAGGTCCTCTGTGTTTACACTTTCCATTTTGTCAGTCAGTGCCTTC
>JAMQGT020010551.1:0-49044 GCA_024447675.2 Pterophyllum scalare
GCTTAAGATTAAGGAGGAAATATTTTATGCTTTCGCTCACTCTACCACTCGCAGGAAATTTTCAGACTGAAAGATGCTGGTTTCAAATGTATCTCCAATTTTTTAAATTTCTTTTTTTTAATCAGATAATAAAACTAAATCATGTTTTGGTTAGTCAGTGTGAGACAATTTTTAGTCTTTTCAGTACTTGGTGTCCACAAAGGATTTGGTCAGCCACAATATAGAGAATAAGTCTTCATGCTCCATACGGCACTTGGATGTGATGGACTCCAGTCCAGATCAGGCTTACTTGAATCAGGATATCACTTGTGTTGCACTCACACTGGTGAAAACAGTGGTTGGAAACTACCACAAGGCCAAAATTATTGTTGTCATGTGCAATGAACTTGTAGTCTTGTTGCCGTTGAAATGGTTGCATCATTAATTGTTGCCTTCAAAGTGACTTTGGTGCGACTGAATGGGGTCAAGTTAGCAATTACATATGATCTTTTGTGATAATATGGTGATTAACTGTGACAAATAGGCAAAAATCACAAATCTGTTGCCCTTTACACTTACATTCCAGCCAGGACCTCATAGATTTGAAATAGAAATTCAGAAATTTGTTCACAAACAGTGATTTAATTTAGAGTGATATAAGCACTCAGCAACCTTGCTTTTATATAGGAATATAGCCAGAATGCCACCGGTTGGCAGCCAGATGAGTCAAGTCCCCAACTGCAAAGAGACATGATGATGAGTTGCAGTCATTGGTGCAGACTCACTCAGATTGATTGCAACGTGTTGACAATTTGTCTGCATTTATAAATTAGTCTGCAGTTATTTGCAAACCTTGACCAATCTCTCTGAGAGCAGTTGCAGTCAGTCTGAGTCAGACCATGATTTACTGGAAACAGATTACCTTCCACCACATGACATGTGCGCTCACCTTGTGATCCAAAGTGGTTGCTCAGAGGTTGAGGTTGTTGCTCACTCAGCTTCTTGGAGACCAGTTGGTTGCTGCACTTGGTCTCGGAACCAAGGAAATTCAATGCAATCACCAAACAAACACCAATTTTTCTTAGTCGCAAAGACGTTGCCATCCTATTTTTGCTCCAGTGCAATTAGCAGCATTTGACTGTGCCTTATTCAGACATGACAACAATAAAAGGATCTTGCTGGCCTTCAGATTACGTTTCATGTGTAAATTGTGTGTATCAGTTCCTCTTTTTACTGTACTTACAAGATCTCTTCCTAAGATATGCTGCAATGTCAAGATAAGGGATCATAAAGTTCTGCAATACCACCAATAACACAATGCAAAACCATACTTAATCTAAATTTGGCCGATCTTCCATTGCCATCTCCTTGGACAGTGTTGCAGTGGTTCCAGTCTGGCTTCTATTTTCACTCCATGGAAACTCCATTCTGAGACACCCTTGAAATGGAGATTAGCCAACTTGAAATCAAGTATGGTTTTTGATTATTTCATGGGTGGTATCGCAGAACTTTATGATCTCTTATCTTGACATTATTGCAGCACATCCTAGAAAGAGATCTTGTAAGTACAGTACAAAGATGAACTGTTGCACACAATTTACACCCGTAAGTTTTTCTTTTCACAGACAGATTGGTGTAACTTCATGATCACACCTTGTATTTCACACTCAGAAACAATTATCAACCTCACGGTGACACTTTACTGTCATATGCAGTCTGCCTCACTGTGTGGAAGTCTTGAATGGCTACAAAATGTCTTGGCTATCAACAGTCATTAAAACAGTCCAGTCTGCACCAAAGGTAACCCAACAATATACCAACTTTGCCATGAACAAAGCCACACTGTGCCATTGTGTAAATATCAATAATAGCAATAGTAAATAGTGATATTGATGGACAATCATTCACAGCATTTGCTTTAAAACCCAATCTCTGATCACAGAGCCAGCTGAGAGGAAGCTCTGTAATGTCATTAAAACACAGGGACTTTCCTCAGTCTTCTTTTTGAAAGCACGAAATGATGTATGAACTTCCCACCAAAATTTTTATGGTTCAACTCTTTAGCTTATGAGAATAGAGTCATCCCATTGAACTGTCTCATTGTTATAGGATGTTATCATTTTAATGTACTTATGCACAACGCCTCACAGGGGATTTCTGGTAAAGCGCCTGACCCTGCAGCTGGGCCAGTTTATGCAATGCTGACTGCCAGGTGGCAATGCTGCAACTGGAAAACCCACAATAAACCCACAAACATTCATTCCCACAAAAAGAACAAGCTCTTTGTGAGTCGTTGTCAGCATATCTGCCTTGTGCTCATTGGATAGGACTAGATGTTCTCCCAATAAGGTGTCTTCTTACTCTTACTCTTTCTTAATCTTTTGAAACTTTTTTGGATGACGGCACTTTGAAGATAAATTTTATCGCAAAAAAACAAGGATGCATGAAATTGCTTTTTGTTTTTCAGAACATATGATGTAAGTTAAGTTTTATGTTGAACCAAGAGTAACTATTTCTTCATCCACCAGAATCCTGCCAGCAGAGTATGTGGGAGTTGAGTTAGTGTCACTTTGCCATAATCATCATAAGCTAGTTTAAAATAACATACAGAGCTGAAAACCCCCAATTAGAGTTCAAGGCCCTCTTGTCACCATGAACTAAATCTGTCACGCTAATCATAATCTTGTAAATTAGGCATGCTTGTTCTCCTGCCTCTTTTTGCTGCCTGACAACTGTCTGTCTGTATCATTTGATCTCTCCTTTGAAATGAAAAGAAGAAAAGTCTGTGTTATTCCTAGCACCTGCATTAGTATGTTTGTCATTTTCCCTACAGACTTCAGCATATCTGCTTCAATTCTTTTGTGAATTCCAAGGATTTCAAATGAGCCCTCCCATCCATCCGTCCCTCTTGCTGAGAATCGCTCCCAGGGCTGATCTGATGCAGACCACGTGCAGTGCTTGTGTATGATGGTACTGACTTCACATTTACTCTGCTTACTCTCCCAGGACTTCCCTTGGAGAGATAAAATAGGGCCTTCTGCATTATTTTGTTGCTTTCAAAACCTCACAGTGAGTTTCGGCATGCAGGATGGGTGCACGGATATGTTTTGGGATGTGCATCGGGTTTTAGCAGAGCAAATGTGATGGGGAAATTGCCTACAACAAAAGTACAAACAAACCAGCCTGAGGTCTAAACTGACAACTCTGCTTTGATGTTGCTCTTCCCAAACATACTCTCCCAATGATATCAACCTGCTTCTATTAATGTTGTTGTCATCTACAAGAAAAGGCTTGATGCTTGACAGAGAATATTGCCAGCAGAAGACGGTCTAGGAGCCAGAGCATTAGCATAGAGGCTAGACAGGTCCACTTTCAAACCCAGTCACCCGAGCTGTCATCTATCTGCTACCGCCGCTTGTTGCTGTGAGCCCCTGTCAGGGCTCAGTCTCAAAATAACTACAAAACAATATTCAAAGAAATGCCTGTATTCCATAAAGATATTTCTTCTCCAAAGCTCATCTCTGTGCCATGCTGTAATTGGGCTGTGACCTAAATATCTGACTGAAGCTGCACTTGAACGAGTCTGCAGCCTTATTGACCTACATTTGAGGAGAACATTGGTAAAGCTTTGCAGGAATCAATACACGCCAATGTCCTTGCACTGCACAGCAGGATTGTCCGTTTGAATGGAATACATTTTGCTGTTATTATTGTGGGAAACTAATAACTTAGAATTGATCTAGTTTGTTGCTGTGACCCTGTGGTGGTTGTTATCAACCTGTTGGCAAGCTGAAGAAGAAGGAGCATATCATTTTAAAATCTTTTTTTTTTAATGCAACTTTTTGATGTAAATCAATAAATAAAGCATTTGCATTTTAAGATTTGTTTGTGTTAAAAGAGCTATGTTAAGGCTTCCTGTTTGTCCCTTTTGTTTGGCTCTATCAGCTGTCATTCAAGGCACAGTGGATTTGAGAATATGGCAAATGTTTAATGATTTTTATCATTTATTTATATTGCAATTTCATCTTTAAATGGCTGATGAACTTTTGCACTATGCACTTTATTCATCTGTACAAAAAAAGAAGAGTTCAATTACAGAAGTAAAACACATTTTATTAACACATTTACAAAGTAATTAGGTGTCTAATCTGTTCGGGTAAAGGGATTTGCATAAATGCAGACAAGCAAAAGACTTTTGATGACATAATCACAAAATCTTAGATTTTGGGGGGAAAAATAGGATTTGTGATGCTTTGAATGTATAATCTAACTGTTAAGAATTCATCAGCACAGAAAAGGACTAAAATTAAAACAGAAAGACAAAGGCTCAAATCCGAATTCATTAGGGGTATTCCCTGTGGTTTTGTAATTGATCATGACAGATCCACCTCCTGATGATGACAGCCGCCTTCCTACTGTGAGCCCTGAGTGTGTGGGATTGATTTAGGACTTCCTCCATGCTCTTCTCTGCCTTGGCAACAGCAGTAAAATCGGCTCCAGCCTGATGTTTCTGTGTTCTTAGCCCTTCAGCTTGGTTTGGTTTCCACGCACCCTGTAATTTAGGAACATCCTCCAGGTCCTGTAATGTCTGTGAATTAGGAATTGTTCTTTTAGGAGATGGTCAGCAGTGCCATATGAAGTTAGAGACACTAGAAATATATAAATAAACCTTTGTTATGTGGGGATTTTAAATTACAAAGCTGTTTTCAAAAGCATTTATCATCTGGAAGATCTAAAGTTCAGGCTAAATAGAGGTTTGACACCTTGAGCCTGTTTTGAATAATTTTTTGCAAAGCAAAAACAAAACAAAAACAAGTTAGAAGTGTCACTTAGCAGCTTTTTTTAATAAAGCAATACAAAAAGCAACTATCCAAATAGTACAATGACCCCAATACTGAAAGCTTCAATGAAGTTAGCTTTTATAGTTTTGAATAAAATGTTGTTTGAAGGACTGCCATCAGATTTGTCTGTAACAGCTTAATCCTCTGACTTTTCCTGCCGTGCTATCATCCTGTCTGAATTTTAGGTTTTGATTCGTTAGCAAAGTTATTGCAAAGCACCGCCATTCCCTTCAGCCTCAACTGTGCTTAAGGTTTAGTGCTAATTAGCATGTGTGAGCAGGGTGATGTGATAAACTAAAATGGAATACATGCGAAACACAGGGATGCCAGTGGAGTGAGACTATTGTGGTGCAGGCGGGAGTGTCAACCTAATGAGGTAACAGAGAGATTATGATAGTTATGCTAATGCTGACGGAATTTAAACAGATTTAAACAGACACGTTTAAACAAATGCTGGCTGAACTTAAACAGAAAAACTGGAAACATTTCTAAACTTAGAAAAAAATATTTTCAGCTGGGTGGCACAGTGGTGTAGTGGTTACAGCAAGGAGGTCCTTGGTTTGAATCCACAGACTGACTGAGGCCTTTCTGTATGGAGTTCTTACTGTGTCTGCATGGAATCTCTCTGCGTGCTCCGGTTTCCTCTCAAATTCCAAAGACATGCATGTAAGGTTAACTGGTTATTCTAAATTGACTGTAGGTGTGAATGTGAGCATCTCTCTGTGTTAGCTCTGCTGACGACCTGTCAGAGTGTACCCCGACTCTTGGCCAGTGACAACTGGGAGAGACTCCAGTCTCCCCCATGACCCTGAAATGAAGTGGATAAGCAGAAGAAGGTGGATGGATATCTTCAACCTTAATAAACAAAAGAGACTTTTACTAACTTTTTTTTTTAACAAGTATGATTAAAAAATTGGCTGACAGCTGTAATGAAGTTCTTGGAGCTTTTAAGAAATGAATACATCAGCGGGACAGCCCAGGTTGAGTGGTTTGGAGACAAAGTTAGAGAGGCAAGACTGAGATGGTTTGGACATGTGCAGAGGAGGGACAGTGGATATACTGGGCAAAGGATATTGAAGATAAAGCTGCCAGGTACAAAGAAAAGAGGAAGACCACAGAGAGGATTCATGGATGTAGTGAAGGAGGACATGCAGAGGGTTGGTGTGACAGAGTGAGATGGAGGCACTGTGGTGACCCCGAACGACAGCAGGCAGAAGAAGAAGAAGATGAAGAAGCTGTAATGGAGCTCAGGATTCTCTGATGCTCTGTAATGAAGGATTTAACAGTGAAAATGTAACACCTCACCTGCCTTTGTTGTAGAAAACTAGATCGTGATCTGTGGACCTCTGGAAAACAACAGGGAGCACTTATTGGCCTTATAATCAAAGTACAATCATTTTAACAAATAACATATTCAAAGTGTGACATTTCCATTTGAAAATTTTTAAGCTGCACTTATCTAAATTTTGAGAGAAATCTTTAATCCCTAAACATTTCACCTTTCCATCAGTCTGTGTCACTAACTGTTCTAATCACATTACCCTCTCATCCCCTTCCTCTGCGCTTGCATAACATCTCTTTTGTACCATTATGCATGATTTTTTACACGTGATCTAAGCAGTGAAACATTGTCTGGGCTCTTCCACTGTAAGGAAGTTGCTTTTCTCTGACCAGCAGCCAGAATTACAGGCAGGAAATTGAGAGCAGAATCGGTGCCAGAGGGTGTGTGTGTTTTGTAGCAAAGGGTGTTTTGTGGAGACAGCAAGTTGGATTGTGCATCCCTTCCCCGCGCGGCGCCATGAGGCCCACGCACAGGAAGCTTCTCCTGCTAAATACAGCCACCCTCACCCCCTCTTCCATCTACAGGTCTGCACACAGAGAACACGCAGTGAAAGTAGCCTCCCATTCTCCCATCCTGCTAATTTGACATCCTTCATCTACCCAACAGCTGTGACTTTTAATGAGCTCTCAGTTTTAGGATTTCTTGCACCTCATTGTTTTTGAGATCATGTATTTCTGCGTGTTAACGTCCATGACCGTGATCTGACCTCACTCAGTAATCACACAGACACAGCTCCAACAGAGAAACCTCTGACCCTTTGCGGCAGAGACCCTGCAAAAAGGGAGACATGGTCTGTGGTGTCAGAAACAGGATTCTTTACGACCTGCCTCTTCTTTCATGGTTTGCATTAGAGTTACACCCTTTCTTTGCCTTTTTGGATTCTGAGCAGGGCTTGCTAAGCAGCTTTTAACATGCTGCTAAAGACATAGGCGGGGCTGAAATGAAGCCCTAAGCACATCCCTGTACCAACCTTGGTTAATAATGTTGTCTCTGTCCACATTAAAATATTTTTTTCTATTTTTAACACACCAGAACAGGCTGGGAGAGTAGCAGTTATCTCAGCAGACTGCTGTCTAGCTAGCTGCGTGTCAATCTCTTCAGCTCTGGCTGAATGAAAGAAAATACTGTGCATCAGCACTCTGCAACCACCAAGTAATTTAGAGGCATGAAATTCTGGATTTAGTGTCAGACAAATGAAACTTTCTCTGGCAGATTTCAGGCAATTGAAGAACCTGTTAGCAATAATTATGGAGCATTCAAGCCATTTACGCCAAACCTACATTGTAAATCGTTTAATTTGATACCAGCAGCATCCCTATTCTTTAAATCCTTCTTGGATGATCTATCTTTAATAGCAATATTCAGTGCTTCAAAAAGATGTATGACCGTTGAAGAAAGTGGTGGAAAGAAAGGGTGTCTAAATTTCATGCAGGACACTGAACTTTAAATCCAGTTTCAGCCGTAACAAGAACCTCTTCAAAACTTAAGCCTATGTTAATAAAGGTTTTTGGCTGCTCGGTGACAGCAGAGATGACTAAGAGTAAAACACTGAGTATCACCCACTAGGCCAGGAGTGGGCAATTCAATTACTGGGACTATTGTGGCGGGCTGCACCAATAAGCTGAGCTCAGTTCTGCTCAATTTTAATTTCATTTCTTTATAAACTGCTGCTGGTAAGACTAGATGTTACAGTTAGGCCCTGAATGTGGTCCCTTGGGAAAGTTAATTGCCTGCTCCTGCTCTAGGTTGATCTAACAAGTTGTTAGTGAGTGACTAACGGTTTCTTATTGACACACCCAGCAGATAATGAGCAGCATTACGATTAACATCCACTGGTGTGGTCATCTGATGAATGCATGGAAACAGTGTCAGGGTTTTTCATAGGTTTACAGAAAGTTTAGGAGCTATCAGAGTTTCAGCAGGTTGTGATTTCTATTTGCAATAAATAAATTTAAAAAATTACATTTAAAACTGTTTTAAATCACACACATATTGCACAATTATTTCACCATTTATTTATTTATTGAGATAAAACTTGTCAGATCTTAATACACAGTGCACAGTGTACATAGTGCATGACAAAGCAGGATGAACATGATGAGTATGGAAGCTTCTTTCTGCCACTAGGGGAAAAAAATGTTTTTTTGCAATCTATAAGTCAAATTTTCAGGCTATTATCTCAAAATTCTGCATTAGGTATCTCAAAATTTCAACTTACTACCTCAGACTTCTCAGAAAATATCTGAAAATTCAGTCCAAATGTTGAAATAATGAAGCTTTCTTAGCCTATTTGTTTTTTGTCTTTTTTTTTTAATCTGCAGGTAAGTTCTGAGTCACTGTTCTTTTCTTTTAGGTAGGCGATCTTTTGGTTAACCCATATTTAATTCAGGCCAGTGTTGTTTTATTGTTTGGAAGTTAGTGATTGTGTTTCTGTTGTGATTGTGTAGGAAGTAATGCTACAAGCTTGTAGCCACAGCCACTGCGATGTGGATGCTGACAGGGTTGATTCAGCAGTAAAGTATGAAGATAAAACCAGGCTTCAGTGTAACAGTTATTATTAATCTCTGCTGCCCCTGAGAAGGAGGCAGCTCCTTATACATTTGTTGGGACCATAAAGGCTATTTATCAGCTATGAGCCAGGCTGGAAGTCTCAGAGCAGAAAAAGCAACACCACGGGCTTGTTGAAACTGGCATCCTACAGAATTTGAGAGTCAGCTATACACCAGTCGCTCAAGCATTTGTCCAAACATTCAACTGATTGCTGATTGGCAGATTATTCCTGTTGCTAGGATATCTTTCTGTTGGAAATCTCACTGCTGTACATTTATTATGTTCTGTGGCCTAAATGCCTTTTTAAATTCACTCAGCTTAATGTGTTCCTCAAAAACCCTAAGCCTTTCCATGGCTTGGAAAAACCCCATGTGTTTGTATACCGTTTAGTGGTGGGCAGGTAGCATACAGTGACAATTTAGAGCCTTTTCCCTGAAAACAGCTGCCCGCTGTGCCTGGAAATTATGTTGATGTGTGCAGTCAGACTCAACCAAAATAATTAAAATGCAGGGCATAAAACCTAAACAATGAGCTGAATTTACTAAAATGATGTGTAGAGTGTGTCTGCATGTGTCTCTGCTTGTGACTCTGCGTGTGTGTGTGTGTGTGTGGTGGTGGTGGTGGGGTTATCAAGTTAATACTGTGTGGATTTGTTATTATGAATGATCCCTTTAATATCACGAGCAGTCATCTAAAATGTATCCCGGGTTTTGCATTATCTTATCTACAGATTATGAAGTGATAGTAGTTGCTGCATGACTTTAGTACCAAACCTCTGCATTGCATTACTACGTTTGAGTACTTCACATAAAAAATAAAAAGAAGAAAAAAAAAGAAATGTGGGTTTGTTCAATGCAGAGTAACAATATTTGTCCTCTTTTAACCTTCAGTCCTGTACTGTATGCCTGGCAGATGCCGGCTGAGATGTAGCTGGCAGATTGCGGGCGATCTATGTGCTCTGCGGGAGGTAGCAAATGAAGGAGATAAGCAAAAAACACTTTAGGATAAGACGGGACAGATGAGGTTAAAGCTATGGAAGACTGGGATAATAGGAAATGGGAAGACATTTCAGCTGAGTGCACGACTTTATGACAGATCCCTTCTGAATCAGTATGTGTAGAACTAATGTGAGCGATATACTGTATGATTCCTACCAGGAGGACTTGATAGAAGTGATGCTAGTGGATCAAAGTGAAGCTAAAAGACTATCTGATGAAGGAGTGCTGCAGCTGTCTTCCCTGAATGGCTTGGGAGGCCTGATCTAAGCTCAGTTTGTCGTTGCATTGAACTCAGCAATAAGTGGGTTGCCTTAATGTGATTAGAGCTCTTTGAACCCTTGCAAGACCCATCACTTGTGCAACCTTCCTCAGGTGATAGTGTATGTGTGTGTGTGTGTGTGTGCTGAAGATTGCCACACACAAATCAAATGACTCAAATATTAATAGTACTGCTTTTATTAAGAGGTCGACAATGTTATGTTTATGATTTTGCCATTAAGTATATCAGTCTAAAGTACTGAAGTAGATGATTTAAAGAAGGCTTTTACCCTACAAATGAGCTCAGTTGCAACTTATCCATCCCATTAAATCTCTCCTTGATAAGTGAGGCATTCTGTGTATTTTCCATAGGGAATTCCTGGTTTTGAGCATTATTGACCAGTGGCACTGACAGCCAGACATGAGGAGAGTACGCTCAGCTGCTTTAAGGTACTCATCTGTGCAGTTTCTGCTGCTGTGTATTAATGGGGCTTTGGAGTGCTCCTGAGCTCTGTGGACTTCTTATCCCCATCACTGTTGTGTAAAGAGAGGGAGCCTAATCCTATCTGGCCTGCAAATCCTCCTCTGGGGCCCAGACTGTGTGGAAACAGGCAAACCAATGCACAGGCGCCTGACTGGCCCACTCTCTGCGTCTTTTGTACACTTAGTTACACACACACACACACACACACACAGATGTGCGCACACCTCTGGATAGCAGCCAATTGCGCTGCAGTCACAGGTGAGTGCTGCAGTTTACTGAAAACAAAGAGAGGGATTGTCAGGATACCTTCTGCATCACATACACTGTGCTGGAAAGTCTTGCCTGTTGTCTGTGTGTGTGTGTGTGTGTGTGTGTGTGTGTGTGTGTGTGTGTGTGTGTGTGTGTGTGTGTGTGTGTGATGTTATTGATGTTATAAATAGAAATGTGCATCAGCAAATTCAGGACTGTAAGCATTCTGAAATAGACGTGAATCTTTCTCTTCACACAACGTTTTCCAGCACTAAATACAGATTCTAAGTAGGTAACGTACATAAATATGTGTCCTGATTTCAACTCTTTGGTGGGTGTTCATTTACAGTAAGACAGTTTGCCAGTTGATTATTACACTGCGGCCAGGCTAACCTGACCAAATGAAAACAGTGACCTCCTGTTCACGAGCCGGAGAGAACAGTTCTCTAATTGTTGCTTTGCTGCTCTGCCGTCCTTTGCCAGCCAGCCAGCTACATTATCCCTAAATGACAAACACACAGTGTTATTTTGGGCAATCCGCAAAACTGCAGGAGTCAGTAGGACTCTCCATTAAAACACACACAAATGATAGTCTGCCAGATCTGGTACACAAATCATCCACTAGAAATAAGCAGTGTGTGTCCAAAGTATCCTCGTGTTGAGACAAAAGCGCCTTCTTTTTACAAATGAAACTGAAAAAAAAAAAATCCATGCTTTGATTTGAAATTGTAGGCTATCATGTGTGATATGGTTTTGCTCTGTTTATTTTAGTCTCTTTTGTGTTTGTTTTGGAAAAAGGAAAATTCAAGCTCATTTATTTTTAACCTGAGCAGTTGTGGAGCATCATTCTGATCCTGTCTAATCAAATGTTTGTTAAGTTTTGTGTGCAGAGATTGTTGCTGTCTAATGCGATCAGGTGGAGCATAAAGAAAGCGCAGTCAATTCTAAAAGTGTCGCTTTCAACTGAACAAAATGTTCCCTCTGAGTGTGGTCATTTTGTTTTTAATATGACAGCGAGCTGCTCTCATTTAAGAGAATGGAAATGATTACAATGGGAAGTCCCTTCCTCATTTGACTGACAAATAAGCCCAAGCAAAATATCCAGTTGCTTCTGCGTCATCATAAGTCATGCAAACTACGAGTTTCATGTTTCCAACCTGAAATCTTTTACTTTTTTTTTCCTTTTAAATGTCTTAAGGTGAAATATTTCCATGCATAGCAGAAGACGCATCTGTAGAAGTGAGATTTACTTCATTGTCAAGAGACATTTAGTTTAGCTAAGCACGACAAAATGGAAAAAAGTAGGATGAAACAGCTGGCCTAGCTAGCTAAGTAGACTAAAGTTTACAAGTAGGTTTTTATAGCTTTCAAGTTCATCTTTTTGCCTCTTATGGTGCATTTAAGCAAAACCAGGCTAGCCAGTGCAATCCCATATCAGTCATGTCACAGAGATATACACAAGGCGTCTTGAGGTGGTCTCAACTCACCTACCACAGCAGCTTTAGATGCCAGCTGGAGGGATGACACTGATGTAAGTTTCTGAGGTTTGTGTCTTTGTCTCTTGAGTTTTCTATTTTGTTTTTGCTTCATTTTAACTAGCTGATCTGTTTTGTTTTCCCTGGTTTTACTTTTACTTCCTGCTTGGTAAAATTTAGTAAATTACTGGATTAACATTTAAGCTGCGTCCCTCTTACCTGGGAAGTCATAGCAGAGATTGGAGTGACACAATGCATGAGCTGACCCCATTCCAATTTTAGTAGCTGGAATAACAGGCTTTGTTTTGCCCCCGAGTAAGATAGAGCCATTTAGCCATATCTAGCAGTACCTAGAGCACAACACAATACTTGTTTGTTTGTTTTTTGTCTGTTTGTTTTGTGTGTGTGTGTGTGTGTGCTTAATGTTGTGTTTCATTTGAAGTGGGAAAGTTCCAAGTTCCAAATTGGAGTGTTCAAGTGAATACTCCACCAATCCTGACTTCACGATCCGAGATGGCACCAGTGCACATAAACAAGAGTAAAAGTGTGTGGCTTATTTGGCGAATCACAAGTTCAACAGTTTTATTGCTTTTTACACCACCTGCTGCCGTCTTGGATGGCAGAATTGGGGTCGGTGTAGCTTCTCCGGCTTTTTGGGGAAGTCTGACTTGGGGGGGGGGTGTTCCAGCAAAAATCGTGGGATTTGTGACTGTAATGCCAAGTTCCCCCTGAACAATCTGAGGATTGACATTCCACATTCGAGGAGTAGAGAGTGAAACCAGTCTCTCTATTGTCATAAACCCAATGCATCACAGTACTGATGGCAGACAACACCTTATGCATATCCCTTGATGCCAGAGGCTTTGATGTAATAGGAGTATTTGGCAGTTTAGGAATGAGAACAGGTTGGGCCAGCTATTTTCTCATATTCAACATGAACTGCTGTGATTGTGTTGCCTATTCCCAGGCTTTAGACTGAGCTAAGCTAATGAGGTGTTTGGCATTTCTAAAGATCTATCCTACATGAAAATTGTGTCCGTTTTCTCTCTCTTTTTGTTCTTATTGCAAATGCAAATAATGTGACAGTGAATGATGAAACAGTGTAGACTGCATGACTGAACGTGACACAAGATCGACAGATCATCAACAGAAAAATCATTCCATCACATCAGAGTAAATTTGCAATTTTATTAATCCCTAATCACTGCCTTGAATTGGAATTATTCCTCATGGATTAGCTCCCCTCTTTATTCCTCTGAGGCTTATACTCCAATAGTCAATCTATCTCAGCTCTGCAGAGCCCATAAATTGTGGCTAAAGAGGGTAGACAAACACAGTGGGCTGGCGGTGTGGGAATCAGGCGATTTAATCCTTTGTCATTATCTGGCGGGCCCTGCCAGCAGACATCTGCTTGTGAATGCATTTTAAAGGAACACTGAGAAAACTGGTGTTACTTAGGTTGGAGGGGAAGAGACACACCCTGGTCTCTTTATACCGCTAATATGCACTTCATTGGGTTTGGTTGTTCTTCTCAACAATGGAGAACAGCGCCTGTCGTTGATAGCTTTATCTCTGAGTGGCAAAACAGACGCCAGGACCTGCCTGTCTCACTTGCCAGCCTCAGCAGAAAAAAAGAAGAAAAAAAATCACTTCCTGTATCCTGCCGCGATATGGTCAGCAAAACTGATGAGTCAGGTTTGTAAAGGTGAAATGATTAGTCATGCTTGAAAACAAGAATCCAGAGCGGTGAAGGAAAACGCTGTGCAGGAAAGTTTCTTTTCTTTCTCTCTGACAGTAGCTGAATGAGCTGTTTCACATTCAACAGCTCGTATGCGCAAGCGAGGCCCAGAAGTCAATTTGTGAAAGTGGAACGAAAGCGTAATCGAGTTGACAAGATGTATTTGACCAAAAAAAAACAAAACACCACCAGCAACAGAAAAACAATAACGGTTGTGTAAGAAGAAAAACAAAACAAAAAAGGGAAAGCTGATCCTGTTTGTTTCTTAAAAAGGACTGTTGGAAAGGCAACGTGGCAAATAGAGGAAAACAGAGTTTGGTGGAAAGGATACTAATCTAGACGTAATCCCCTCAGCATCTGCCACTGATGCATTAATCAGACAGAAAGGAAACATGTTATTCTGTAATGCCGCCTCTTATCTGAAGCCGCTGTTGTTGAATTTTGCGGGATGGATAAGGGTCACACGTTTCTTTCTTCTAGAAACGACGACGACATTTCAACGCACTTTTCCAGCATAATTTACATGACCTGGCAGTATTAACATGATTGCAGTTATGACAGCGCGTTGCATTAAAGCTACATATGTAACTGGTTTCCAAAAGGCTTTCCAAACAACTTTGGTATTAGATTATAAAAGATTTAAAGGCTTGTGTCCACTTAAAGGAGCCTTATTAAATTCACTTCCTCTACCATCCTGTCAGTAGTTGAGCCTGTGTGTTGAACTGACACACATTTTGCTCATGAGAGTTTAACAGTGCTGAGGTGATCAAAATATGTGCTGTTCTCTAATCACACCTGCGAGCAGTAAGCCCTCCTCGCCTTAGTTTAATTGAAATAACTCCCTATCCAAATCAGTCACAGACATATTAATAAGTATATCTAATGATTGTTTTTCTGTGACTGGAATGACCCGAGAGGGTTAATTAGAGTATCAGGGCACCATTAGCACACTGATGTTGATCAGCCAGTTGTCAGTGTGTCTATCATTACACCTATTCTTGCAGAGAAAACACTTTTCATCAGTGGTATCACAGTTGTTGCCATAAATGGCCCCACACTGCTGATACCAGGGCTGATACATTCATGGCTGATTGCCTGTGCATATGGATCCATTGTGCGAGAGGTGGAAGCAGTGTATTGTTTAGATGATTAACAGTACCTGAGGTGTGATGCCTGGTCACCGATGGGCTCTTTGCCCAGTGTTTAATCATCACGAAAAACACACGCCGTCACTCCCCCCCCCCTTCCTGAGCCCCATTCGTTAGAAAGGAGCTTAAGATGGGCTTTCACGAGCGGGGATGAGCGTAGCCTAAAGGCGATACATATGCAGAGAATGCTGGTACAGTGTGATGTCATGTTAGGGCTGAGATGATTAAAGTAGCCGCAATGTACATCAAATCTCACACACGTCAAGAGATCTGGAGCCTTAATCTCCCCAGAAAGGCTCAGCTTTTCCATCAACAAAGACCCTGGGCTCCTTCTGAAAAAACATAAAATGTGTTTACATGAGCTGAGGTCAGCTGCTGGGTGCTGATTGGATTCACTTTGTTGTGTGTTTTCAATCTACAGCTAAGACGCAAGTTTTTGCTAAAATCAATGGACAGTTAGGCCCAGTGTGTTGACCTCGATTTGCATTTTAAACCTCAACACATGCAGGATTTCAGATCAAGATTCATTTACTTCATCACAATATACGCACTGATTATGTAATGACATTATTAGGATGATAATTCACTCCACCACAGTTGACCATTAACGCCTGTGTTCAGAGGGAAACAAATGGCCATTTTGTTTTCCGCTTCACCTTTGCTTATCCCGAAGAGTCTCATTAAGATCTTAGATTCGCTGCAGCATTTCCCATGAGAGAAAACAATAAAAACATTTTGCAGTAACCAATATGTACTAAAACAACAGCAAAAATACATATGCATCAGACAGGAGCTCTGTAGCTCTTGACAAATAGAGTCTTGTGTCTGCATGTGATGTGCAACTCCCTCTCCATTTCACCCTGACGACCTTCCTCCTGGTACACAAATATTGCTCATTACATGGAGGTTTATGTGCTCGATATAGCCATTGACCCTCAGCCTGCCTCTGCGTCCTGCCTTTCCTTCTCTCTTCCTCATCTCCTCACTGTCGATGGCTAGTTACCAATGGGGCAGTAAATTATAGTGGCTGGGCTGGGATTAAGTACGAGAGGGGGCTGTCTGCGAGGCAAGGTGGAGAAGAGCGCGCACGGTCTCACACATACTCACACAGATGATTGTCTTTTCGTATGCCACACGACTCCACATTTTTACTGCTCCTCCCTCTCTGCCACCTGCAGATTGTGCTATCAATCATTCCTTTTGCCTGTTTTTACTTTTATGCTTGCAGATGCACACTTTGGAATAAACATCCAACGCATTTTAATGACGAAAAGAACCATTTGTGCATCCGTTCAGACAACGAACATGTTGGGTAATGAAGGCACATGTGTCTGCAGACCATATTGTACATTGTTAAGAAACAAGATTCTGCCAGTATGTGGGAATTTATCTTTTTAGAGAAATTTTTATTTATTTATTTTTATTTTTTGCATTTTTAGAAAAAGGAGCAATTACCTCAATAAATATTAGAGTTTACTTTTTGTTATTTAAAGCTGCACGTGGAGGTAAACAACTTGTCAGTGTGGCTATATTTATATATGCTTTTGCAGTGCATGTTTGTGGTAAGAGGAGCCTGTGGTGTTAATATAGGGGATGACCTCAGTAGTGTCCTCTCCTCATTTCCTACTATAGACGGAGTGTGCACACATGGACTCGAGCTCAAGGCAGCTGATGGAAATAGAATTGCTGCAGGGATTTCTCCAACAAATGACTTGGAAAAGCCTGTTTGACTTGTGGGGAAAGAAAATATATGTATTTCCTTGATGTCTTTGCAATGAGATCTAACATCTCTGGAGTCATCCTTGCAAGCTTTCTTGCCTAATTAAATCTGATCATGTTTTAAGGAATAACATGAAATAAGAATTCTCTGCATTACAAGATCAGGGAGCTTCAATGTCTTAAATATCAGGACTGTGCTGTGTTGTAGGAACAACTTCACTCCATGACTAAATGCTAAACCAATTCAAGACTGCTCTCTTGGTGTGACTCCAAACTATTTGGCATTCCTTTCTCAGTTTTCTCTGCTGAGTTCTGCCAAAACATTTTAGAAATAATTACATGTACTTCTGTGAATACTCTTAGGAATCTCGTTCTCTCTCCTTGCTTTCTTCACATGCACAAGCCAGATATGCAAGTATTCATTGTGTTTGCGTGTTTGCATGTGCAAGTGTATGCAGTGGAGTCGGCGTGTGGGGTCTTTGTGTCCAGGAGTGAGAGACCTGCTCCAGTGATTAATGGGGTTCCTGTGTGAGGCACCGCAAGGCGCCGTACACAATCGCTAGGCCAGACCGCAGCCCCGCCAGGCTTGTCCTTCACATGAGAAGAGAAAGGCGGGAAGGAGGGAGGGTGGAGGGGAAAATTTTTTTTCCCTCGTTGTCCTTTACTCTCTCTTTCCTTCCTTCTGCCCATCCATCCTGATTTTTTTTCCCTCCCTAAAACTAACCACTTTAACCACTACTCCCGCCTTTCCTACCTCTTCCTCCTTTCCGCTGGACCCTATCCTCTGTTTAGCTCACACTGTGGCACGTTCCCATGAGTTCTCACACGTGCATATACGCATGATGTGGAAAACATGTTTTAAAAGACACACATTACAGAAAGGAAAAAAAGCAGAAGAGTAGCGAGAGGGGAGAAAAAGATAAAGTGAGGCACTGTCTCTGAAGAAGACGCTAAGGTTGGAGGGTGAGGAGCCTGCTGTGAATCCCTCTCCCTGCCCCCCATTCCCTTCCCTGTGGTTTCGGGTATGTGGCCCCTCTTCTCAGTGTTAAACAAGTCTTTTAAATAGGCTTTAACCTGGGTCCACCCTCAATGGGGCCATTGTGGGAACGGATGTGTGGACAGTAGTGCTTGGTAAACACTGCTACTTGTCCCTTTCTCACATTCTGAAACCATTCAGTCCTGGCTAGTCCGGAGGTTGTATGTGTGCACTGGGTGGGAAGTGTGCGTCTGTGTGTAAGTGTCAGAGTGGGAAAGGGAGGAAAGCAGACATTTACTGATAGTTAAGAAGCTTTGGGAGAAATTATTGTTTGTGTGAGGAGGAAAGAGCAGCAAAATTAATCACATACAAGTGTTAAATTTAATCAAAAATTCATATGCAAGACTCCACCACGTCCAGCAGGCTCCTTAATTTGCCAGTCAATAAATCTGAATGACCATCAAGGGGTCTGTAACCAATTTTCTTGCCCCGAGATCCACCTAGTCATCTTTTTGTTAACACTAAATGACTCTGGACTTATTTAGTTAACCCACGTCAGTGTGCGGCTGGATTTCATTATCTCCCCTCTCCCAGGGTCTCTAATTGGGCCTCACTGTTGTCAGCCTGGCACCTGCAGTTGGCCTGCATGTCACTGTAGCCCTGGTAACAACAACGCGCTGTGATGCTGATTCTCCAAGCTTCAGCGACTTGCACGCCCCCAGTCACCCCCACCTGCTCCTCCCCTGCCGTTCCCCCATTACCAGCACCACATTGTCCTCCATCGCCTCGAGTGAAAAACTGCCACTCGTTAGGAGTTATGTGGTGATTTTGTTTGACGACAAGTAAGGATGGGATTTAGTTAAATAACTTTCTCTGCTGTGCGACTCTCAAATTTCCTCTGAGTCCTCAAGACGACATGATCGGCTTTTTTTTTTTTTTTGCCTTTTTTAAATTTCCAGCAGTGTCTTTAAATTTCAGTAGGCTCGCTTGTTTTTTTTTTCCCCAGCATCGACGCCTTCATAATAAACTGTGTTCTGAAACTGCTGCACAGACAATGAGAATAAAAAAAAATAAAAAAGAGGAAGTGCTCTGTTTGTGACGGGAAACAGGGCAGTGTGTGATTTCCTTCTCCTTGTGTCAGTGAGAGTGTGACGTGATGAGGGACTTCCATTTCATTCTGACTGAGTGTAACCTTCTGTTCTTGAGAAACAGTTTTTTTACTCATTAAAAGCCAATCTGTTTCTATAAAGCATGCGACAGCAAAAGTACATTGTAACTGGTCAGATATGATAATAAAGCAAAAACAATTCTAAAGAGGGGTTCCACAGTTTACTTTACAGTAATGTTGGAAACTACACGGGGCTACTTACAGTTAATACTAACAATTTCATTGTTATCAGCTCTGTATCAGTATCAGGAGTCAGTGGCAGCAAAAGTCCTTCCTGTGCTGTCTTTTCTTTGAAAGCACGTGTGCTGCATGTAAACATTTCAATGAGGAAGTGCTGCAGTCAAAGGAAAATAAGCTGATGAGGGGTTTCGGTTTTGTTGTCTGGGCACTCAGTTGAACTGATATCTCTGCGTGCACTCCCACACTACATCTTCTGGAGCTGTTGTGTAGCTATAAAGCACAAGTTGCCATGTATTGATTTCTGGGCGAAGCGGGGAATCATCTAGCGCTGTAAATTCTGGGAGACATGTGTCCTGACAACACTGCTGTCTGAGCACTCACAGTAGTTTTCACAGCAATTGAGGAGAGCGTGATGGCAGTCTTAGAGGTCTCTAATGTTCACGGCGGCCTTGTGATGAAGTGGCCAACTACGGGAGCCCCTTGCGGAAAGTTTAGCACAGGTGTGTGAATGTTGACCTCTGACTATTGCTGAGTGATGTGATTTAAATGGACCCTGGACCCCTTCACTTATACCAATGTCAGTCATCCTTAACTTTTTCACCAGCTGTTTTCCTTTCTGTGTTAATACTGCAAACATGTGTGCCACTGCTCTCTACCATCATTCATATAACCAGCCACGACAGCATGTCTAAGCTAACCATTTGTTTGACATCATATACCTTTTATTTGGCATATCATCTTGCAAATCTGTACATGTAAGTGCATACACAGCCATGTACAATAAAAACACCAGGATTTTTTTAAAAACATGGACCTGTTCAATTTTTTGTTTGCTTTGTCATTTTTAGTTCTGTTGAAAAACCAGTTTACACCCACATAATTATTGCCCCTGCTGTGGCACTTCTTCCTGTGTAAAGTTTATCTGTGTTGCAAGTAAATATTTATTACTAGAGCTCAAACACGGAGTGGATTCCTTTTAAACAGGACATTTTCAAAACACACTAAATTTGAAATTTTGTGTGAAATTTAGTTCCTCACTTCTGAGGATCTTGCTGCATTTTCTTTGTAGGTTGCATAACCCAGAAAAGCAGCAGGAGATGGATGGATGGATGGATGGATGGATGCACAGCTAGATACTTTACAACACTGTTCTGGGCTTGCTGCTTTTTAGCCCAAACAATTAGTCAAATCATTAAGAAAATTAAGCAGCAGAATAATAGCTAAGGATAATCAGCATTTGTTGCTTCCCTATTGTTTTTCCTAATCAGGTATCTACAAATAATAAAGGTGGTCTCACTTCTTCGAGTGACTGATTTAATCAGCTCAGTGTAGCCATTTTTCTGATAGCCTATTAGGCGATCAATATTATTATGTCAGGAGGGAGTCTATAGCACATCACACAGATGAATAAAACATAGACCAAACGTCAGAGAGAGACAATCCAGGGTGCATTAGTCAGACAGCGCTGTGACGTTGCCAAGTAAACAAAACACAAACTGGCAGGTTTTTGTTTCTTGCCCTAAAGCTAAAGACACATAGTACACAAACACCATAAGAGCACACGCGCATACTGTATGCACTGAGGGAATTCCAAACATAGTGCTTGTTTGTTAGGGAATGAATTGAAGCATTGAAAGGCGAACATTTCTTGTCACAGTGTAGTGGTGACAAAGGAAGACGGGAGAGGCAAGTTGCTGAATTAATGAATTGTGTCTGTCTCAGAGCTGAACAACTGAAACTCATGAATATTGCTTTACTATTCAGTTCAGACAGCCCTGCAAGGTATAAAGGAAATATACTACTACACAAACTCCTTTATGCAAACAATTTATGGGGGGAGGGGGCGAACCGCACACTTAGAGATGTCTTTGTTGCATTTTCTCACTCATCCTCATTAAAGGTGGAGGGAAAAGGAAGAAAGAAATAGTGACCACTCCTTTAATGGGCAGCTGATGATGTCACATCACTACACAGATTCTTTGGTCTCCAAGTAAACCAGCTCTTCTATGTGCTGATTGGCTGACTGGCTTTGAGAGGGGGAGGGTGGTTTTTTATTTCTTCTTCTTCTTCCCCTCTTGCTTCTGGATTAATCCCTGTGCCTGAGTGAGCTCATCTCGCCACTTCTTTTTCTGCCTCTCATATAACTTCAACAATTATCCTTAACGCAGTCATGTCCAAGTATACAAAATTGGATGATTTAGAGGGCTGTATTGTCCCTAGAAGATGATGAGGTGTGCTTTCTGCTCAGGTTTTTAAGTAATCTCATTAACTGAACACTTAGGTGGTGAATTGCACTGTCTGCTTCAAATCCAATAAGTTTGCCTCTTGCAGGCTTTTGTTGGTGAAGTCTGTTTCTTCAGGAGTTCTTTTTGCTACTTAGGTCTCATCCCCTTTAGCCATGCCGCTTGTTTTCATAGCTGTGATGAACGGCGGCCTGAACTCTTGCACTGGTTGCCCTCTGCAGTGAAACACAATGCCATGTGCCTCTATCACACTCATGTCTGGGGCTACAGGTGACCAGCTGTCTGCCTGTGTTCCTCTCCTCTGGGACAGCTGCAGCCATCAATCAGCTCCCCCTCCCCGAGCCCCGTTGTGTCCGTCTGCCCGGTCTGACCACCACAACAGCACAGTCAGACTGTCTCATCTGGTCTGTTGCCCCTCTAGGGAATGCTTCTCAACTTCCACGTAGTTGTGAATTTATGCTTGTTTCCTGGCTTTTTGGAAAAGCGCTGCTAATCTCTCCGTTCTCTGTCACGGTGATTTTTTTTTTCTCTGAATGATGAGTACTTATTGATGAGTTTGGCATTTCACCCCTATGAAACGTACCTGCATCTAAAAAGTAATTTTATGATGCCTCTGATGGTCATAAATTGATACATTGTTGAGCCCACTCCACACAGCACGTGCAGTCACAGTCCTTTCTCCCTCTGCAGATGGAAAGCATTGAAGCCCATTATTGTGTTCTTGGAGGGGCGTCTTCCACCATGAACTCTTTGGCACACTTTTAAAGAGAGTGGCCTTAATGTATTCAGGGCTGATTCACAGTGGCTTTGGCACCACCGCTACCATCCCCCCAGCCTACACACACGCACACACACACACACACATACACACATACACACACAAAACCCTTTTTCTTAGAGGAGAGGGTAAACATGTGTGAGTTGCACTGTTTCTTGGAACTTTTTCTTGTTTATCGAAAAGGGAATTGATGAGCCTGACAGGGGACTTCAAAGAGCGACATAAAAAGCATGGGTTCTACCCAAAAGACATTTCCTGTTTACCTCAAGAGAACTTCACGAAGGACTCTTCATCAAAGAGCAAAAAGACCAACACTTACAAACTAAACTTTTTATGTGACCCAGATTTGCCTGTTGCATAATGCGTGTCTGTCGGAACAACATTGTTGAACCTGTGTCAGTTATCTGATGTTTGCCAGCGCTGCTGCTATAATTAGGCTGAACCAAACCACAGAAGTGGCTGAGTGAGCATGTCTCCAAGCTTTCTGAGGCTTGTCAAACAGAGGGCTAATTGTGAATGCTGGCAATTATTAGGTATTCCGTGATGAAGGCAGCAGAATTCCTCAGTAATGGCTGTGACTTCTGCCTCTGCTCATGTGACTATCAGTTTCTTCCTCTGGGCTGTGGACAGTTCATTGTTGTGTCTTAAAGAGCTGCAGGGCGACAGGGAAACTAATTGGGTGGAGTACGTCTGGACATACAGACTCCCAGGCTTTCTACTGGAGCACTGCTGGAGCACACACACACACACACACACACACACACACACCTCACTCAATTACACACCTTCGACGTATAAAAACATAAACAATCATTACTATAAAGCATGCAATCTGAACAGAGATAACAACAGAGATGCTCTGTGCAGATAGCATTATTAAATGTTTATTTACATCCTCGGTGACTTAACCTTGTATTTTAGAAGGATGTAAGGTATATATGTGCCTGGTGTTTCTTTCTTTTTTCCATTCTTTTTTTTTGGGCAGAATATGAGAAAGTATCTTGTGTTCCCATGGAGCAGGTAAGTGCATCTCCTGTCTTTCAGTCTGGGCAGTTTTTCACATTTGCACCATAACTCCACATAGCTTTTTTTTATATATATATATATATATATATATATACAAACAAGTTGCATCATGAGCAATTATCTGTGGTTTCAAACATGTTCATTATCACAAAGCCATTCAGTCCTGTTCCAGTGCTAATTTACGGCTCTGGTGAAAATACTGCCTCCAGAGTAAACCACTGGCATCAAATAAATCCAAGTTTGCATTTGGTATGTGTTATTTTAGCACCACTTACTCTAATTTGAATAGAGAAACTCTGTGTTTTTTTAGTGAGAGCTGTGGAGGGGCTGTTTCTGATGCCATTCTGCTTGATGTGCCTGTTTTTCCTGTCAGGGTGGGGCTCCAAGTGAGACCCTCAGGCACAACAACTAGTGAGAAAAGGGTCTTCTTTAAGGAGGACACAGTTAGCATAGGTCTATGTACACAGCTTTCGGAGACCTCTCCCCAAATATCTGAGTTGAGCACCTGTATTGACATTGGCAGAACACTTTGTCTCGGTATTCAGGTCCAACTGAGAATGAAAGCAAACCGTCTCAGTGTGCTCGCTGTAGGCAGCTAGACTCACAAATACCTGAGAGGAGTTCATCAGCTGAGGTGGGAAGGGTGTGTGAGACGCTGCTGCTCCCTGAGAAAAGTGTTGCAAATTAATCCCATCAGTGATTACGACACAATGAGTTGTGTTGTAATCCCAGAATTAAAACAGATGATGTAAAAGCATTGATGATACAATCTTGACCCCTGAGGATAAAAGATGAGGTCATTAGAATGAGTAATTTATTGAGTTATCTGCTAAGTTAAATGCATTTAAGTAGAGCATGTCTATTGTTTAGAAATTTAACTAAGTAAACTATTACCAATGACTGCATCAGAAATTTGGCTGCCTTTAGGTCCAAGCCAATTACATAGTTTGTTTTATTTGATTGAAAGAAAGAGAAAAAAGAAAGAAAGATGGAAGGAAAGAAAGAAAACAAGCAAGCAATAAGGAAATTATGAGGAAACTTTGGACCTGAAAAAGAAAAAACAGAAGAAGTACTTTTTTTTTCTTTTTTTTTAAATAAAAGCATATACAATACTTATGTACTCGTGGCTAAGAACAATTAATGTTATTATCAGAATTACTATTGTTGTTTGTTTTTGTTTTTCATTTCAATTTTGGAGGAGTAACTTTGAGAACAGTCCAGAGCACAATTCCACATACACTGAGCAACAATGACACAGAGTTGTTTTTATGGATTAACTGTGATTTTTACAATGTTTCCAGGCTTTGTGCCAAGCTGCTACCTGTAAGCCCGTGTTTCACTGATTGATCCAGACTGGTTTCAGTCTCCTTATTTAACCTAACTCTTAACATAAAGCAGTATAACTTCTTTATTTCTTTTTTTTTTCTTTTGAAAAAAGTACATTAAAAAAATATAGAAAACATGAGCTCAGCGTCCTCAAAGATAGCTGTGAAATCATTACTCAGGATGAACATGCCGTTTCTGTAGCTTTCAGACTCATCTCAGTGCCCTAAATAAACACCGAGCCACTCAGAGCTTGGTAATTGTGTTAACCCACTAGTAAACTAAGCTGTCAATGTTATGATGTAAAAAAAAAAAAATCTAGGATAGTAGTTATGATAAGAGGTGACGTTTCCTCTAAAGCATACTTCACTTTTGTGTTCCATGTAAAAAGAAACTGAGTCAGAATTTCATGCAGCTTAGTCAGTGATTTTCTTTAACTGGAAATAAGCCACACCGCACCACCCACGTCACAATGACAGAAGACTTTATCTGTCATAGTTTGTGGCTGCTCATCAGCTGCTAATAGAGAAGACCCTGAGGATTTCTACAACTTGCTTTTGAGTTTAAAACAGTAAGTATCTGTTTAAAAAAAAAAATAAGTAAATGATTCAAAATGTTATTTTAATGTGTTTATCTGAGCCAATCTACTTCTACTATTACTACTATTCACAGATTATTATTATTATTATTAATGTTATTATTATTAGTGACCATGACTTTTCTCACGCAGGTAGTAAGGGTACAAACCAAACACAGGAGGACAGGCAGGAAGCGGCGTGGGCAGCCTCCTTGTGTCACCGCCTGCGTCAGACCAGACGCCAGGAGGGAGTTTTCCACTGACGAAAAAGGCTGCGCTTCTCGGCAGTCTGCTACAGACAAGGGAAGCGCTTCAGCTGGTACGGACCCCGTGCGGCAGAGAGGCACAGACAATAGCAGAGAAAGCTGTGTATACGCGGGGATAAGCGCTGCGTTTATTCGTGCCATTTGGATTACTTACACTGTTACCACCATCGGCTGTTTTACCCAGCGCTATTTGGTGACTGATGGTGATCGGATACTTGAATTGGTGGTGAGTACAAACAGAATCGGGAGTTTCGCTGCTGGGTGATTGAACGCCGTAATTTACGCTTTTAACCTCAGCGGAGGAGGGACGCCAAATAGTTTGAATGTTTATTCTCGTGTGTCGGAGTCATTTAAATGTCCCGTGTGTGTGGCGGGGAAACGCAGTTACAGGCTCATCTTGAGGGTTTCATTTGCGTGATTTCTTTTTAAACACTTTACATCATGTTCCTTTAACTTGACGCTTTATTGGAAATAGACGCGGCTGTGGCCCCGCTTGTTCAAGTGAGGTTTAAATGAATTGTTTCCTAATAGCAGCACACGAGTGACCGCAGAAATGATAACGGGAAGGCAATAAAATCATTTAACTTAATTAGCTGATTTTTAGGCGAGATTCCACAATCCGCTTCATTTACTTATTGATTTTTTTTTTTGATCGATCGCTGATTAATCAGCTTTTTTGCAAACTTCACGGCTCTCGCCGAGGAAGCTGTGCTCGTCGCTGCAGTGCGTTTTCGGCTGTGGATTCATTTGGGTTATCTGAAGTGTTGATGAGGTCGGCTTTGTGTATTTAGCCCGTGCAGAGTTGTTCTTGTTCACCTCAGCGGTGCTGGTGCGCCTCTTGTAACTAGAGCGACTCCTGAAGGCACTACATCTGAGCACACAGCTGACAGGGCTGCTGTCATTAGAATTAGCATTAATCATGAGGCATGATCGGGTCAGCGGGGGAAGAGCGCCGGCTGTCCTCGTACAACGCGCATGTTCGGCCCGGTTTAAATATAGATTTTGGATCGCTGATTGATTTTTTTTTTTTTTTAAGCAATTTGCCACATGCAGGTAGCAATTCAGTCTCTTAGCCAGGTGTGGACAAGGAATGTAGATAGCGCTCATTTTATTGTTTAATCAAACAATTTTGAGTAACTGTATGCGGATATTTTGTTTCCATCTCTGGTCGTTTTTAATGCCTAAATGACTGAAGTTTCTAATTATTTAAGTACAGTAAGAGAAGCGATTGTGCTTGTTTATTGTTATTGTCATCCTGAGGTCTTTATTTATTAATGCTTCCCCCCCAGGTGTAACACAGCTCCCTGTAGCTCTCATTTATTTATTTAATCTGTGGACAGTGTCTGTTTTTGTTAAAGCGACTGAATCAATTTAATCGTCTCTAGCGCGACCTCACCCGGATCATTTTTGGAATCATGTTTTCTGGAATTAGGCTACAGAGAGCTGAATGATCCTTTGTTTACCGAGAAGGAATAAAGCACTTGGTGCTGTGCATTTAATGTCCAAGGAGAGTTCAAAGGCGTTAAATAACTCTTTGTCTTCACTTATTTAATATAATTTTGCATTTTAGGACATAGTTTTATACCCAAATCCCTCTTGAAATAACAATTGACAGGTTTGCTGCATTCTCGTTAAAACAACGTAAATAGCATCAAGGCAATGCAAATTCCTTAAATTATTTGAAGGAATTTGCAGCACAACAAATAACATCCCCACCTCCTAACTGCCTTATCTCCATCATGTGATCCTGCATTCAGTTTGCCTTGTGGTGCCTGCAGCTGTCAGACACAGCACAGATAATCTGGATGGCCACTTCCTGTGCACTGCAGTGTATGTTTCACAACCTCAGGAAGCTCATGCACACTTTTAGTATCTGTCTCCCCAGCTGGGAGAGGCAGCAGCCGCATGCTGGGTTCAGACAAGGTTCTCTGTGCCTGCTTCATTTTGGTCACGCAGGATGGCCCCACGCTTTTGTGCCTGGAGACGAGTGGGGAGTGTGTGTGGGGGGAACAGGGAGCCTGCTGACAGTCTCCAGCACAACAGCAGAGAGCTCCCATCTGCTTTGTCCTCTCTCAGCATTCCATACAGCAAGTGTCCCAGACTGGAGCACGACCCTTGAACCCACAACCACTCCCCCTCCCTCCCTTCACCCAAACACACACCCCAAAAGCTGCACGTTTTCTACTTGTAGACTGTTATTCTAAAGAGGTTTTCTCTAAGTTTGCTGCTGCACACTTGGTACGGTTCCCGATGTTTGCCATCGTATTACAGAAGAATCAAAGCTGCATGTAATTTTCTGTCTTTTCTCTGTCTGCACAGTGAATGCCATTCTGGGAAAACAGTGGAAAAACCAGTTTTAGCCTTCTCTTTTAAAGTAGGAGTAAACCAACCCAAAACAGTATGAGTACACGGTCTTCTGCAGGCATCACCTGGCCATTCAGGTTTAGTCTGCATAACAGATTAATGGCAGCCTAGGGCATGTGAGGTCCACGTGCAAGCTAATACCCTGTCAGGTGTGGCTAGGAAAGGTGGCTTGCTCAAGTTTCTAGTGGGAGTAGGACTTTCCCGTGGTGAGCAGTAGAAAACGCATCTGGGTTAGATAGAGCCTGTGTTCTTCTTCCACTATTACTGCGGGAGAAGTGCTGCCAGAATGGAATTCCTGTGGCTTGGAGACATGACATTATTTATTTGTTTTGTACAGTCCTCCCTCCTTCTTCCCACTACCTCTCCTTTTTGGAATCAGGCTGTGCACGGGTCGAGGCAGAGGAACAGAATGTTTCTGTGGCACAGTCACAGCAAGCTTTGGGCTTCAGTGAGAACAACAGGCTTATAGAGGAGAAAGCGGTAGCACTCCCTGCATTGTTCCAGCAGGTGGAGCACTTCTGACTAACAGCTGAGTTCATAAGAAATGAGCCAGTGTTTCCCCAGCTGTGCAGGAGCTGGAATCCAGCCCATTGTCACCTTGATGGCTTTGATCAATTATCTCCCTCTTCTCAGTGTCAGAATGGGAAGTGAGAGGTGCAATACCTTGAAAGCCTGCAGGGGCTAGCCTGCCCAGACACGGTTCCACACACACGGGAAGGCTCCCAAGCTCATCATTATCACATTTTATGAGCACTCAGTCAGTCATTCAGACACTGCACAAGGCTGTCAGTGTGCCATGTAAATGCTCCCGGCTGGCTAAGATTAGTGCAACTTGTCGCTCCCACCCACTCTGTTATCAGCTGTGAAGGGCCTGGACAGGCAGTGCAAGGGGGCAAAGTCAACTGTGACTTGTGGGACAGACAGGAGCCGTTTAAACGCGCTGAACGTTGATATCCGTGCACATCTGGGGATGTGTATAGGAAGGCTTTTCTTGATTCGTGTTGATTTTTTGTGCTTCTGACTAAATAAAAGCTTTTTGATAAGTTATGACTAGATATACCGTGGTATTTTAGTTTTTTAAAAGTAATTTGAAGCTCTTTTTTTGCCTCTTGTTCAAATAATTTAATGTTCCTTATAAAAGGGTTTGAGAGGCTGTCGGTAGGATTTAAAACAGAAATGAATTGAAATTCTAAAGTCATACAAACAGCCTGTAGCTGGATGTATCAAGATAATCTTATTCAACTGACATAGTTATGCATCTGACTTGAGCTGTGTAGTGCTTCTGGTGACAAATCTCCTCACCAGAGATTTATCTTTCCAAGTCTGTGACAACTGGCTGGGGAGCACCTCAGTGGATGCGTCCTTTATCTGCCTGCCTGTGTGCGGTTGATGGAATGACAGTGATGCATAATTTAGTGCACGCTGAAAACATGCTGCGCTCCCTCTCTGGCTCGGCTGTCCGATCACATCCATTCTTCATTTAGAGCAGACATTCACAGGCACTGCTTTCTTGAGGAGCCAGCGCTGAATTCCGCTCCTTTTTATCTTTGTTCTTTTTCCCTCTCCCTCCACCCTTTTGCAAATGAGTCACTACGCGATGTTGTCTCTCTCTCTTTTTTTTTTAACCCCGGGTCCCTTGTTCCATCCGCTCTCTGTGCTCTCTTGGCCTTGTTCAGTGGGTGCAGAGACTGAGCAGGCTGAGAAGCTCCAGATTGACTACAAGCCGTCCCCTTGCCAGGATTAACCTCTCGCCATTGTTTCTGCCCGTTGAACAGGATTAACAAATCAATGTGTCAGGTAGACTGCAGTCAAGAGACAATGACCCAGTTCTGACACCACTAAACCCCCCCCCCCGCTCGTCTCCCCTTCTGCCTCACTGCAGCTTTTAATTAAAAAGACTTTGCTTAGCTGGCACTATGTACTCCCTTGAGGATGCTTCACAGCTTTGTTTTCTTTTTTTTCTGGGAACTTGGGCTGGGAATGGTGGCAGAAATGTAAGGTGAGCCCTTGCGGGCTCTGTGTGCACAGAGACGTGAGGGGTGCAGCGTTTAGAACACACACGTTGTCTGATAAGTGAACACGCAAGCAACAGATGCTGCACCCAGGTGTTTCTAAATTGTTTCAAGACAAATCCCATGATGTGATGATATTAGCTGTAGGTGTAGGAGGCATTTTGAGATTATTTCTTGCTTGAGTAAGCTGAGGGATGGGGAATTTGGAGCCCTTTCTTTCACCCTCATTGTCGTGTAATGCGAAGGCTACATTGTGGTGGAAGCCTTTTTGTTTGTTGCAGAGACAGTACGAGTTGGCTTGACCTATTGCAAGGTGATTCATTCATCATACGTGCACTGGGGACAACAATATCTGACTGCAGCAGTAACAATAACCCCCTGTACATCTGCAAAGATGCACACAAAGGTGTCAGCCTCTTGCCCTTGACTCTGACTTTGCCTTTGTCCTTGTCAAAAGGAGGAGTGGTTTTTGCATAATTGCTTCCCGTTGCATGCAGAAAATGCTCCCTTTCCTTCCACGCCAGCTTCCATATTTTTTTTTTCTTCGAGTGCTGACGCTTGCATAACATCCTGATGAGACAAGCAAGACATGCAGATTGCACATGAAGTCAAAGTTCCTTTAGAGTCACTGGAGCATTTCTGACACATTCTACTGTTGGCTGGATACTATGGAGCGGCGGTCACAGTTTAGCCTTTTGGAAGGACAGTTTGATGCTTATGTCATATTGTATCTAGCAACTGATCTACTCAGTTATCCAGGGGAGGAAAAGTTTAAAGTCATAGAAAAAGCAGAGTATATTTGAACAAAAAAAATGACAAAAATGACTACAAATTGCAGTGGATACACATGCACCAGTTGTAAGTGATTTGGCTACAATTTTAAAGATTTGTAACCAGTTTGACGGTGAAATACTCTTTTTTTTTTAAGGGTAAAATGAAAGCCTCCTTTCCCATTCCACATCATCAGGAGGAGTGTCTGTGCTGGAGTACAGCTGGGCTGTGTCCTACCTCTCCCTTCACTTCCTTCTTCCCTCCCTGTTCAAGTTAGCAGGGGCTCGTCCCCAGACTGATGAACTGTCCTTTCTAGCAGCAGCCATCATCTAGCACTTCTCAAAAGTTGTGAAGAAGCTCATTTGGTGTTTGTTAAGGTAGCAAGACTCATTTATGTCCCTTAACCATAAAACAGAAAAGCAGCAACCTTCCTTTTTTATCAATTCTGTTCATTTGTCATGTCAGTGGTTCTTTTTATTTATTTATTTTTTCTGGAAAAAGACTGGCATTTTGAAAGCGTTATTAACTGATAAAAATAAAAGTTAAACACACCAACAAATCTTATTCCTCCAAAGTGATATTAGGCAATATTTTTGAAGATTAGGGGTTAGACAGCACTTCCTCCCACTGAAAGCTTTAGCTGGCGATTATCTTTTTGCTTTTCTCGCTTTTACTCAGCTCTGAAGGTATGGACAACAAAATATCCTGCCTATCCATAGCTGCGCGTGTATTCAACGAGTTTCTGTGGACGCATTACTTATGACAAGTGGCAAATTGCCCTTGCTTTGGTCTGCATATTTGATTGCAAGGGCTACCTAAGAGAGTGATTAGGAAATAAAATGTCAGGTCACCTCTGTTCGGTCTTCTTTCTTAATTTATGCATCTGCTGAGCTGATGGGATTTGCAAGAGGGTGAAGGGTCCAGTAATTGTTGACTTAGGCAAATAGAACTGATTGATTGCTTTGTGTGCCATTGTTCTCAGTTGAGAGTAACATAAGTCATGCATACATGACTCACATGTACAGTTGACATTGCTTTTTTTTAATTTTATTTTATTTTTTATAAAAAGCTTGATAATGTACAGATGATGTTAATTTATTGGGGTATTAAAATATAGTTCAAAAGAGTCAGAAGAGTGTTTGTTAAAATAAGTGTTAATAATTTGCTAATTACCCTCTCTCTTCTCCATCCTGCAGATCTTTCGCACTAACGCCATGAGTGGGCTTCTCAAGAGGAAGTTTGAGGAGGTGGATGAGGACCCATGCTACTCCTCACCATCACCCTCTTCCCTTTCCTCTGCCTGCTCAGGCTGGGACTCAGAGGCGGAGAGCTGCTACTCGGACACCCTGGATTCCACTCCCAGCAACCCCAGCTCTCCAGCCACAAATATCAACAGTGAGTGTCTTTTCCCAGTGATAATCAATCATAGAAAGAGCTGATGGAACATTTTTTAAAATAATATATTCTCTTGCTGTTAACATCCACTGAGGCTCCAGTAACAGATTTATAAAAATGGGGGTTAAGGAATTTGGGCTGCTGGCAGGCCATGAAACACTTCACAGAAATGATTTCAGACTTCTGCAATGAATACCTCTTTTGATTTCATGCCCTAAAGCTGAAAAATGGCTAATCGCATTATGCAGTGGCTGCTCACCTTGGCTGTGTCTCCACCTTCTTCCCAAAGCCCCGCATACAGGCACAGTCTCGCCTTTTCTAGAGGGATGTGGGTCACGCAGTTTCGGGCAATTTTGTGTCTTGACCTGGGTGCGTCTGCTGGGCTTTAGGGGACCGACCAGCTTGGAGAGGGATTGTGGTGTACGGGAGAAGGGCAAACAGTTGTGAGGTTTCCAGGATGGTGAGGCAGGCAGCCAGGAAGAGAAGCATGGCAGGTTGCCAAGACTGGGAACACACAGAGCCTTGTCTGAAGCCCGGGCGTGCACCCAGCACAGGTGCTGAAAGTGAGTGGGTGAAGGGATAAAAAAAAAAATGGGGGGGGGGGTTAGAACAATCAAGAAAAGAAGGCATGCAGGCACATCTAAAGGAGCAGATTGGCTGGATCATTATAATCCAGTGTTTACAGAAATTGTGAAGTGACTGTAGACACGGTCGAGAAGATGTCATTTGTCTCCTGTGCATGTCATAAGCCTGACTGGATTTGATGGATGTGAAGCTGTACCTGGTAGTTTGTTTTCATATGTATTACCCCAAGCAGCAGATTAGGCAACATAGTAGAACTATTGTGTGCCGCTTACCTCTATTAAGGTAAAAGGTGACTCTTCTTCCTCCAAGCTTCAATTGTTAAAACACCAACTGTTCAGAACAACTTCCGTGCCTTTCACGGTTGTTCAGGATGTACTAGAAGTCTACAAGGAGTTTCCCACCAAATAATAATTGTAATATCCAACACATGTGGATTTAAAAAAGAAAAATGGCTCTGATGAGTCAGGCAGAGGGGAAAAAGTTGCTTGTCTCTAAAAGTGGCTCAAAAGTAATGTTGAATATTCCTGGGTGGAGGAAGTGGAATATATAATAAAGCTTGAATAACTGGGCTCTTTTTCCCACATATGGTTTCACTTTGATTCCCATATGGTTTTATTGTATTTGTCTGGGTATAGAAAGATCATGAATGCTTTTTAACAGTGAGAGAACCTTTTGTGGGGATTGTCAACTAGCAGCGAGACCAGGGTGGGCAAGTTTTATTCTTGCCCTAAGGGCTACACTCCCACCCTTCACCTCCATCTGGAAGCCTCCAGCATTTACTCACCACTTTGTGATCCCGGCGGCTCTGTTTCCTCCACTTTGCTGGCCAACAAAGGGAAATTCCTGGGTTGGGTGGTTTTTGTCACACAGTAGGTCAAGTTGCAAAGTGAAATAGATTCTTGGTGGGGTAGATTTCACTTTACAGGATGTAAGTGTGTTGGAATTCTGTTAGCAGTGTCTTTTAATTGGGTGCATGATAAGGCTGGGGCAATGAATCAGAGGGGGTGTCCTTTTACAGTCTGTTCAGCAGCATTTATGCACATCTCAAGTACAAGTGTTGGGGGATTGTGCCATCTAGTGGCACAAAAGAAAGCATCGCCTTCTCTTTTGAACCCGTCTCTTACTTATACAATGTGTATTTAAATGCTGCATTTTTGTTCATCCACAGCAACGTCCATCCTTAAGAAATCCAAGCGAGCACGGCGGGGCAATGTGACATTTGACCAGGTGACGGTGTTCTTCTTCCCTCGGTGCCAGGGCTTCACAAGTGTTCCCAGCCGAGGAGGATGCACTCTGGGCATGGTGCAGCGCCACAGTGCACTCCACACGTACACACTTGCAGAGTTTGCTGTGGAGCAGCGGCTTCTACGTCGGGAAAAACTCCTCAACAGACTCAGGGAAGAGAAACTGGAAGCTCTCAAACTGAAGGTATGCACCGTAAAAGAAATGCAGTAGCCAAGGAAGCTATGAAACTATCCCTGTTCAACCTAATAATATATGTTATCCTTTCTATTGTGTTTAGCTGACAAAAAATGGAACCCAGGAGAACGAGGAGGCAGAGCGGCTTACGGTGGATGACATCCCAGAGCAGGATATTGAGATCAGTGGAGCTAACCTCGATGAGGGCTATTTTCTCCAGCCTTACACATCTAAGCGCCGCTACGCACTGCTCAAAGCAGCCGGTGTGAAGAAGATTGACAAGGAGGAGAAGAGGCAGCTGCATGAGCTGAGGCTCTCCAGGGAGAACTGTGGTTGTGACTGTCAGGGATTCTGCGAACCTGAGACTTGCAGCTGCAGCCTGGCTGGCATCAAATGTCAGGTAAAAGTCCCTGAAATTTCATGCTCATAAGAGCACCCAAAAACAATACAACTTGGAGTTTCTTTTGCATGAAAGCAACATGTGATTTTTAACACTTCTCTTTACTTCCTGTAGATGGACCATTCCTCATTTCCATGTGGCTGTACCAAGGACGGCTGCGGAAACACGGAGGGTCGCATTGAGTTCAACTCCACCAGGGTACAGACGCATTACATCCACACTATAATGAAGCTGGAGCTGGAGAAGAGGCTGGAGGAGCAGTCCAGCACAGAGGAGGATGAGAAGAATAGAACAGGTGCCACCCCACCACCAGCAGTGCCCTCCTTCCCGTTTAGTGCAGAACTTGCAGCAGCTGGGGAGAACAGCTGCAGCAGTGATATGACGGACTTGTCAGACTCTTCGGGTCAGAGCGAGGATTCGGAGGCAGGCGAGAGTCCCTGTGAGCATCATGCCCAGCTGGAAGTCGATGAGAAAGGCCTGAGCCGCATACTGTGTTTCAGTGACACAGAAAACTGTTCAAGAAGTAGCAGGGACAGTGGGGATAAGAACAGTAAAGACACTTGTTGTCCCAATCAGCAGCAAGAGCAACAGCAGCCGTCTACGGAGGCATTTAGTAGCTTTAGCATGGTGGACTTTGCTGACGAGAATGACAATATAGATGCTGCACTGTTGGACTCTTCGGATGATCAAACAGACAATCGGGCAACTGCCATTTCAGAACTTTTGGATGAGAATGCCAACCAAGGAAATGCCCTCTTCCATAGCAGTAGTGTGCCACACACGCCCTCTCCCACCATTGATCGCTCAGCTAGCTATAACATGGACCTGAGCCTCTCCTCTGAGTCAGACCTGGAGTTCTTTGAGTTCCCCTGTTTGGGGCCCAGCTCTCTCTACAATTCCCTCAAGGAGTACGAGCACATGGACAACTTTTTTCAGTTTCAGTTGCCTAGTTATCCCAGTTTCCCTGCAGCTAGTGACCCTGGGACCTGCTTTCTGGAGTCACTGATTGGCCTTTCAGAGTCCGTCCCAGAACCCCCTGCCACTTTTACAGACAATCAGCTGTTGGAGGAAGCCATGAAATTGTCTGTGATGGAGTCTGTGAAAGTTTGACACGCAACCTGAAAATTTGTGGACAGTGTAAGAAAAACACAGGTTTGAAAAGGCACATAAGATGTCAACATGATAGAGGAAGCTGTGATTCCCCTCTTGCCTAATAATAAATGTTCAAAATTCCAGACTTGCCTTCAAAATGTCAACAAAGCAGTTTGGGATTTATTGCTGTGTGAGATGGCAGCTAGTGTTAAAAGTGAAAAGATACTTAAAAATAGATCACATTTCACCAGGCCCATTTTAAAAAAAAAATGGTGGCTCTCAGTTCCTAAGAAAGCTTGTTTAACCAAACCAAGATCACCAACCACACGCTAAACAGGAATTAACCTTCACTGGGGCCAGGTTGGGAATCTCAACACAGCTGAATGTGCACCTCAGGGATTTTTTTTTCTCTAGCTTTTGGAGGCAATGTATGGTGACCTTTGCTGTGATGGCCTTCATATGACACCGGAGTCAAATTGTAACAAAGCCCTGTTCATGCCCTCGTTTTGGGCCCAGATGACTTGAGTAGATGGGGTCCTCCTTGTATTAAATCTTAAAGTTAGTGGACTCCTTCTCCTCAAGAGCTCTCCCAAGGGTCTTTTTATGGTACAAATAAAATCCCTCTAAAATCTTCGCGATCAGCACTTTATCTGTGAAAATAGTTATGTATGAATAGGCATTGTTTTGGTCGAATGGGATCGATTCAACAGTTCAACGCTAAATTATGGAGTTTCGTATTTATGAGCAGGGTAACTAGATATAATGCTCATACCATTAAAAGCTGTAGCTGTATTGTCTTTTTACTTTTGTTTTAAATTATTTCCTTCATGAATTTATTTTATTTATTTCTGATAAAGCCTACTTTCACTCAAGCAGCACTGTGGTTTGATATTTTCACCTGAAAGTGCAATCTTCCTTTTTTTTTTTTTTTTCCTCCATATCACATTTAGGCATTGTTATGGGAAATGGGACCACAAGTCCATCAGAAAGTATTTAATATCTATTCTCTTATGCGTTTAAGTTTTTTTTTTTTTTGGGTAACTTATTATTTCATTATTTCAGTAGTTATTTAAT
Organism: Pterophyllum scalare; assembly: GCA_024447675.2. Taxonomy (NCBI): domain Eukaryota; kingdom Metazoa; phylum Chordata; class Actinopteri; order Cichliformes; family Cichlidae; genus Pterophyllum; species Pterophyllum scalare. Next base: position 36,431 of record JAMQGT020010551.1, read on the forward strand.
TTAAGATGTTTGGCAATAAAATGGGGTGTTGTAAAGTTTACTGGATGTGCCTGCTTATCAGGGGAGCCATGCATGCTTATGTGTGCACTGTGCTTCCATTTAAGCTTTGGGACTGAAAACTGTGGAATCTCCCTAATCACTGAAACTAAATTATGGGTCTGTTGTATCGCTGCCTATAATATAAAAATAGAAAATTACACTAATATTTTCTAACTAATTTATGTAGAATGACAAAAGAATTCTAATCACTGACAAATTGAATATTTTATTAAGCAAAATGAGTAATTTTCAATCTGGGACAACCTTTGTAATATATGAATTATAGAGAAATGTATACTTATGAAGGTTATTGCTCTCCAGCATTCTGAAGTATTTTTCATAGGCATCCTTATGGTTAGATAACTTAGAGAAATGCCACTAAAACTAAGTAAATTGCAAAGATCAATTTGATTGTACTCTGAATCTTTTGGAAGTCTGTGACTTGGCTTACAATATGCTATGAATTACACATGTAAAGGGTTTTTGTGGATAAAAATTGCATATATTATACAATTTTTATGGCACACGCGAACCCTGAAAATTGAAGAGTTGCCTCATTAATTATTGAGCGAGACCTTTCAAAGGTGATCGTGCTGTCACCTGTGGGAAGAGCCAAGGGACACTAGAGAGTCGATGTACATATCTCACCCTTTCTACAGCTGTTTCAACAGCCTTTCTGGACCCTTTAGAAATTATGCATGCAGGTCCTGTTTGTTAAAAACTTGTTCTGATTAATTGTATACTTTGAAAAAGTGCAGAGTGCACATTTGGAAATGTATTCGCTTTTTTGCCTTTTTGATTACTTTAAAATCCATCCAATATATGTTCTTATGCCATGAAGAGGGCACTCATTTTTGCAAGCAAATATTTGTTTATCTTGTATAAAACATCAGATCACATGAAGAAATGGCAACAGTGAGTGTTCAATGTAATGTATTACAGTACAATTTATATTGTTTTCAAAGAACTTGTCTTACTTTTTTGCCTTTTGTGTTGTACATATTTCTGCTTGAATGGTCCTGCAGAGCAAATGAAGCTGCTTTATTTTTTACATACTCACACATTAACCTGCTGTTCAAAAAAAATTTTTTTTCTTTCATCTACGCCATTTTTGACAGCCTGTCCCTCCAAATAATAATAATAAAAGAAATGTTTTCTAAATGCTTGACTGTTTGTCATTTGTCAAGGTGAACTTTAGTGTGGCAGTGTGGCAGAGGTATTCGCAAAAGTTGGAAAAAGTCCTGCATTATTATTCCCAGCTTTGAGCTAAAAAAAAGAAAAGTAAAAAAGGTGGTATACCAACCAAAAACACATGAATTCATTGGCTTACTGTAGTATAGTGGTTTGTACACATTTATTTGACCAGTGAAAGGTCGCTGGTTCAATTCCCTCCAGAGACACAAATCCTCTTTGGGGTTGCAGGAAGGTCATCTGGCATAAAACTGTCAAATCAAACCATGGTGACCCATTGTGGCGGGCAGTTGAAAGTAGCGGACTTAAAATAAGTATACTTATGTGCATCTACCTTCAAATCAAGTGCAGCTGTGGAAAATACACTACCAGTGGTTTTGAAGCCTTTCTGGCAGCCCCCTCCAGCGACTCCTGTCCCACAGCTTGCTGCTGTACACCAGAAGCTTCTTTCAGCTGCTCCCTTATTCACAACGGATCACCACAGCAGATGGCTCCACATATTTGATTTTGACAGATTTTTACACCAGATCTGCTTCCTGCTGTAACCCCCAAGGGATTTGTGTCTCGATCTCAAACCGGAGATCTTTTGTGTGTTAGGCAAATGTGTAAGCATGTGGAGCGACTGTTAGGTTTAGTAAAATTCTTCTGAGCTAAAGTTCAGGGGACAGACAGCCCGTCTACTTTTAAGATTAGACTTAAAACTTACCTTTTTTTTTTTATCAGGCTTATAGTTAGGACGGGTGACCCCGAAGCATCCCTTAGTTATGCCACGATAGGTTCAAACTGCTGGGGAGCTTCCCATGAGGCACTGAGCATTTTGTCCACTCAGCTCTTTTCCCTCCACAGATGTGTTTATGCCACTGCTGCATGTCTTTACAGTTTGTCATCTCTCTCCCACAGTTTCTGTTTTGTCCTGTCTTCCTTTTTCCTCTCACCATCCAGGCGGATGGCTGCCCCTCCCTGAGCCTGGTTTGCTGGTGTTTTGTCCTTTTAAACGGGAGTTTTTCCTTGCCACTGTCATCTAGTGCTTTCTCATAGGGGATTGTCTGATTGTTGGGGTTTTCCTCTCTAATTTGTAGAGTTTTTAGCTTACAGTATAAAGGACCTTGAGGGCTTGAGTTGGTGCAATATAAATAAAATGGAATTGAACCGAATTAAAGCAAAGTTGAGCTTCCAATGGATTATAAAGACACAATTGCTCATAAATTATTATTTTTTTCATAGTTTTAGCAACCATTTGGCAAACTATTAAGACCATTGGCTACTTCTGTATTAAAGATGATCTACATTTTTCCTTAAATGCATTGAAACAACATTCCTTTTAGGTTTTAATCTAAACCACTGGAATGTATCTGTGGTTTCTGGTTTCCATGGTGTGGGAAAAACACTTTGTGATGTCATGCAATAGTCTCTTGACTACTACCACAAACATATGGCCAGAAATTCCAGACAAGAAGGAAATGTTGAGTCAGTGACTACATATAGCTTTTGCATTTGGCCACAATTAAAAAAAAAAGGTTTGCTGTTTGTTGGGACAGGATTTTCAGCAAGACCTTACAAGAATCATCCAGTAGTCTTTTTTTTTTTTTTTTAAATCACGGCTACTTAAGGCTTTTTTCTTTTAAGTGTTCTATTTCCATTTGATCTTTCCTTAGGAATTTTCCATCATCTGAAACTGCTGCTTGGGAGGTCAGAAGGTCATGACTCTAACCGCTGTGTTGGTATTCAAACAAAAACTTTGTAGTGTAGACTGGTCACAAGCAGAGTACACCAACACCAAATGAAGTCAATAAGGAAAAATGTTTCTGAAATTGTGGGAAAGTACCGGACGACCAAAGAAATAAATACATGCATCCAATTCTGAGACAAAATCAGGACATGGGGCACTTTTGCCACCCTTTGGCTAATTTAAGAACTACAGGCAAACGTGCCGCGCAGAACATGAATGAGATGCATGTAAATTTTATTTTGCAAGTTTCATTTGAGAATTTGAAGAAACGTGGTGCCATTTAAACAAGACCCATTACCTGAAAAAAATAACATAAATTAGTCACATTCTGGGATTATATTAGTCAAATAAAACCACAGAGGCATGAAGAGGCTTACTGAAAACATCCAGTCTTCAAAGGCAGAGACTCTGGTGAAGACAGTGGGCTTATACAGCTGGTTGCACATACCAGCTGGGCCATAACTGACAACACCGTGAACTCTCCAGGCTCCATCAGTATAGCAGTTCAGAGGACCTCCAGAGTCGCCCTGGGACAGATAGCAATAAGAATGGAGCACGCAATGACTGGGAGAACATCTCTGGGACTAAAAGATAATTCTAGTAATAACATCACTGAAACTAATACTGAATTTTGCCAATTTGATACTCATGGTGTTAATTTTTTAACACATGTAGCTACATGTGGAAAACAACGAAAACCTTTCTCTACCTGGCAGCCTGATACGATTCCATCCCCTCCAGCACACACCATGGTTTCCAGGGCAATGCTGCCCCACCACTCAGGCTGGGAGCAGATTGAATGTGCTACCACATTAATGGCAGCCACCTGTAGGATCGAGGGGATGCTACCTCCATCTGAGTCAGTGGAGAAGGAATGTATGCATTTCTTTATTACATGCACCTATAGGTCATGCATGTACATTTGGCACCCATGTCTACTCACAGTCCATTAATCCCCAGCCGGTGATATAACAGGTGAAGCCATTAGCCAGTGTCTGGTCAGGGTAGGGGATGTTAGCTATAGCCACGTAACCATTGTTATAGATGGGATCAGCCAGTTTCAAGAGAGCAATATCATTTCTAAGAAAATAAAGAATAAAGCTGCATATGTAGTAGCAGGTTATTTGCTGAAACTGCTGTGTGGCAGCTTTATCGATGGCAGACCACTTTTAAAACTGACTTGAAAAGACAGTATATAAAAATGAATGTCTTAAATTAAAGCTTAATTATGAGAGGTGATCTGACATGCTGCCAGCTTACCCATGGGCAAGATCACCATTCCAGTTGGGATGGACTACAATGTTATCCACACGGATCACCTGCTCACTGCCCTCATACTTGTCCAGGTTATACTCACCCACCACCACACGGTACTGACGAGCAACCATGCTGAAAGGGACATTAAAAAAACAGCGCACAGTGGTCACTTACACTCATTTATTCAGCTCAGCAGACACCAAGATAGACTTCTAAATATCAGAAAAATATGCAAAAGATAGGTGTCATTGAGGATAATCACTGCTCAGAGCTCAAACCTGAGGATGCAGTGAGCTGCAGTCATGATGTAAGAACTATGAACAATAGAGCCTCCACAGATGTGGTAGAATGAACCATCATTATACGAATCATACTGCAGAGAAGCCTGTGAAATGCAATACAAATGTATAAAGTGAGTGAAGGTCTAAGGGTTTCATCGAATTCTACAGACTGTGTGATGATGATACTAGCAGAAAGAAAAAGTAGCACTCAGAGGATTTACCTGCCACTTCCAGGTGTTGGGTTTAGCATCACTGCCCCCTATGACCCTCTCATTGTGAACCTTGTAGTTGAGAGGTTCTTTGGCACAAATCAACCCTTCAGTACACACATGGACATGAACATGGACAGAGGTGGTAACTCTGTTTTAATGTTCACAGGCAAAGCACAGGCTATGGTAAATTATTTAAGTCAAGCAGGCTTACCGACACAGGACAGAAGAACCACAAGCCAAATCATGTTGGAGCACTGAGAACCAGCTGCAGCTTGCTTTTATATCAGTTTGAGATTGGGAGAAGCTAAACAGTCTTCCAAATTAGGCAGCTGCTAAGTTACCTGCCAATATCAATATTCCAAGTGGATCATTTCACATTAAATGTAATACTGTGCCAAGTTGTGTTAAAGAATAGGGAACAAATTATAAAAGTGTGAGACTTTATGTGGGAGTAAACCCTTAAAAACCCAACCCTATTTTTACATAGTAAGTATGTTTGCATTTTATTTGGCTTGAGGAACTTTAAGGAAAAGAGAGCTTGTTTCTCATCATGGTGGGAAAGGAACAGGTGCAGTCTAAGGATGGCAGAGTCAACCAAACCACCTGTGAACGGTCTGCATCCAAGACAAATGTTCAAGCAGATAAAAGTCTGAAATGATCAACCACAAAGGCAAAGAAAAAAAAAAGTTCCACAGCCTTGTCTGCACATGACTTTATTCAGTACCAAAATTGAGGAAAAACAGAATACTTTAAGTGCTTTAGGTAAGGGAAAGAAAAGGAAATGCTAGGGGGGTTAGGGGTCATAAGAATTCTCATTCTTACACATTCAAAGAAATACATTTCTCAATGGCTTTAAGTACCTTTTGTTTATCCATCCATCCATCCATCCATCCATCCATCGTCTTCCGCTTATCCTTTTCAGGTTCGCAAGGGTCTGGAGCCTATCCCAGCTCTTTAATTGACTGGATATATTGTTTGACCTCATTATGAAAAGCAGTAAAGCATCATTTCCTTCCAGAGAATTTGCTACAATGAATGTGATGTTTTGACATTAACAACAGAAAAAGTATCAAGTAGTCAGAATTGGGGTCTTTTGTATACGGTTTTCAAAGAGGCCAAACAACACATTTTTCCAGGATATGACAAAATGTTTTTCAGTGTTATTGTGAATAAAGTCACACAGTTTCTGCCAAATTAGCAAATGGGCGATGTTAAAACATGTGAATAACAGATCCAGGAAATATTTCACAAAAGCTCAAAGCTAAATCTAAATAACAACTAAGAACTGACTTCAATAAATATTCTTGACTTTCCCCAGGCATGCGCAGCGGGGCAAGAAACTGCAATGTTTTATCAACAATATTCAAATATTTTATAAATACTTGTATTTTTTTTTTATGAATGAGCTCGGCGTTGTCTTTTTCTATGCAACCGCACAGAACATCCTGTGAAGGACGGCTAATCGATCGTTTTCTGGCTGTGGATATTGGAGCTCAAGACAGAGAAGCTCGATTTTTCTGGCATCATTATTTATTAGCTTCGTCTAGCCCTCCAGCGCCTGCTGTCAACCTGTCTCAGCTGCTAGCTAGCTAGCTTGTATGCGGGTCATATTTCCAGTAATGACTACTGAAATAAGTCTACCTTAGTGACATTTAGTCGGAACTAGAATAACGTAACTGCCGAAGGCAATGGGGCTACCGCAGAGCTCGTTTCTTTCGGACGGAGGCGCTAATAGTGGATATCATGTCCATGGGGTACGTTATAAAGTAGTGCAAGGTTATATCCCACGCAGCCTGTTAGTCCCTACTGCTCACTTTTTACGCATTTTTCGCTTAGGAACTTGGTACTTAGGCTATGAACCATAGCTGTTGCTGCATTTATCTACGAAAGGCCTGACGGTAACTGACAGGTTATTGTGTAAGTGACTGTAGTAACTCGTAAAATTGTAGTCAGCCTGAATGGTGTCCGCCCATGATGATGAGGTGGCATTTGGCATACTTCCAACCCGCTTACCTTTGTTGGGAAGTGCAATAGTTTATCAGTTGCTACACAAACTTGTTTTAGTTAGGGTAAATTATAAAGTTACATATAACATATTAACCATGCGAGAAAGTCAATACCTCGCTTCAGTGAGGAGTCCCAAATTCTGAACATTGCAGTATCTTAAGTTGACACACGGAGGCGATAATAACACTGTGCCTTTTATTGTGAGTCAAACCACATGTCAAGTTTTTTCTTTTCATGTAATTTTTTTAAATTCTTAGGTTCAGGAGGACTCGCCTGCGCTGCAGGCTGGACTGGAACCCTTCTTTGACTTCATTCTCTCCATAGGAAACACCCGACTTGTGAGTAGACTCCTGTGGCAATACTAAACTCCTGTACTGGTTTGGTGATAGTTAAAAAAAAAAAACATCACCAAAAGAGTAACTAGGTTTCAAAGTTTGACTTCTCTTATCTTTGTGAAACTTCAGGAATGAATTAAATTTAAAAGGATGCGTTGAGGACAAAATGAAAATAGGGAAAATGCACCACAATGCAGCTGTGAATGCCCCACATATTAAACTATAGGCTGAACTTATTTTAAGAGATGTTATGAAGCAAAAGAGCATATCTATAGATCTGAACCGACTGCATGCAACAAAAGCACGCTGTAGTCAGTTTTGAAATCATCTTCTGTGTCTCCAGAATAAAGAAAATGACTTGCTGAAGGATCTTCTGAAGGCCAATGTTGAAAAAGCGGTCAAACTTGAAGTGTATAACTCCAAAACTCAGCGGGTGAGGGAACTGGAGGTGACACCCAGTAACATGTGGGGGGGTCAGGGTTTGCTGGGGGCTAGCGTCCGCTTCTGCAGCTTTGAAGGAGCCAATGAGAACGTGTGGCATGTCTTGGTAAGTATATCAGTCCTTTATTTGAACTTAATGCCAAGGAGTCCTGATTATTTAAGAAATGTAGGTTTTATTGTTGGCTTTTACAGCATTTTGACAAATGTTAATAATTTGCATAGATACAGACTTTTAAAAAAACAAAACAAACAAAAAACAAAAACCTTCTTTCCCTTTGTTAGGATGTGGAACCAAATTCTCCCGCAGCTCTGGCTGGCCTTAATGCATATAATGACTTCATTGTTGGAGCTGACCAGGTGTTACAAGATGTAAGATTTCTTTTTTTAACCTTTATTAGAATTAAGAAATAAGTTTTTAAAAAAAATTATTTTAAGATTGAGAGGACTGTTATTTTTTGTGTCTGCAGTCCGAGGATTTCTTTTCTTTGATCGAAGCCAATGAGGGAAAACCTCTGAAGCTTTTGGTGTACAACACTAAGACAGATCAGTGCAGAGAGGTAGTGGTGACTCCTAATGGAGCATGGGGAGGAGAGGGAAGGTTGGCATTGATTTTTAGACTAAATTAAATTACATAATAAAATCAGCTTATTGCCAGTGTCTAACGTGTCAACACCTATGTCTTCTTTATGCTATTTTTTTTTTTAGCTTAGGCTGTGGTATCGGCTATGGCTACTTGCACAGGATTCCAACTCGTCCAGTTCAGCTTAACGCCCAGAATAAAAGTGTTCTTCAACCAGTGCTCACTGGCAGCAGTGAGGAGGTAGCTATAAATGACTGCACTCATGTGCAGGTTGTTGAATCTTACCTTTGCTTATTTATTAAAGGTCCACTGTGTAGGATGAAGGGGCATCTACTGGTAATAATAGAATAATGATATATTTTCATTAATGTATAATTAGTATAATTGTATTTTTGTTGCTTAAAATTAGACCTATATACTTACTACAGTAGCCTATTTTTTTTGTTTTTGTTTTAACCTCAGTTGTAGGTGGCCACTAATTATTCTACTTTTTTTTTTTTTTTTTTGAATGGGAACATGAGGGTAAGGTGTATTGAATTTGTTGCAGTCTGTAACCTCACCACGAGATGCCACTATATCCTACACACTACTTTTGTAACTGTGACTTGCTAGAGAACTTGTAGTTCCCTCTCCTTAGGTGCCTTCTACAGATGAATATAGCCCATCTACTGAAGCAGGTCTGAATCAGAATGAGAAAGCCATGCAAGATCTGTCTGCAGTTTCACCCACTCAACAGCCACCAGACCGAGGTAACCGCATCACTTCAGGACATATTCATCCATTTGACACTTTATGCATTTTCATGCAGAGTAATGGGCATTTTGTCTGTGCTATTTTCAGATATTTCCAGCGTACCTGAAGCGATGACTTCAGATTTATCGGCCACAGTTTCCACTAATGAGAAAGGCCACAGCTCCGTGTTTGCTAATTTTGGAGATGACTCGGGTGATCAGTGTAGCTTGGGTAAGCACTCTACACATGATTGAATTGTGTGGCTGAATAGAGCAATTATGAGTTTATAGTGGCATCCCGCTTGACAAGAAAAATGAGCACGATTAAAACCAGCTACTGTTGATGTGCCTCACAGTTAAGGATTCATTTAATGCAGTGGTTGTCCATTATTCACTTTTACTGTAAAATAAAATTATTCCAGCCAAACATATGAGGGTTTTTTTTTTTCCAACACAGGTAAAATAGTAGCAGGAAAGCATTTGTCAGTGTATTCTGAAATGCAGCAGTCTGTGCTTTGGGTTATTTCCTCTATTGCAAATAAAAAGGTCAAAAAAGAATACTTAATCCATTTATTAATTGTTAAATATCTCTATGCAGACTGAGACTGTTTACATTTTTGTCTTCAGATAATTCATCTGTTGACCAAAGACCTTCATCTCCAGAGAAGCAAGAAGAACCAGACACCCAGGAAACTGAGCAGAGGCCTGGTATCGACCCTAATACCAGCACTTCTCCCACCACAGAGACTGCTGATGACATGGCTGGCCTCAAAATTACCACAGAAAACCAAGTATCGCAAGTACCCCCGAGATACAAGATACTAATGCTGAGCCCTTAAGCTCAATTCAGCTTGTAAGAGAGGAGATGTTGGGGCCTGCTGGGCCAGACAGTTAGCTGGCTTCCATAAAAGGAGATGAAAGAGCACACCATGTTACAGAAAAGTTGGTATCACTGGGGCTATTTTTTAATGTTCAAGAATTTTATTTGTATGCCAGTGCCACTGCTGCATGCTAAATTGCACATTTATGTTGACTTGAAAGACCAGGAATACATACAGCTGACACATCATGAATGTATTCTATAGTTTAGACAGAGTGTATGTTTCAACATCAAACAAGATTAAGCCTTAGTTTAAGCTGTCATGCTGCTAAAGACCATCCTAGTGTGCACATAAAAGCCACAGGTAAAAATATTTTTACCTTTACTGTTGTTCTCTAACAATGGTAATCAGCCAATAAAATCAGTACAAAGCACTTGTAAATTAATGATTACCTATGGGCAGTCACAGCTGGACTTTTTTAGATGTTTTGATTTGCCGTTTATGTCTTTATTTTCTACGTGGGTACCCACGCAGAAGGATTTAATCTCAGGCCTTTACCATTTAAGCCTTTTTTGCCTTTATCTTGGTCAAAATGTTCTTCTGTCTAATGTGAATGCAGTGGGCCATGCATGGCAGCTCTCTTGATTGTTTTCTGTTCTCTTCTTCTTTATATGGATTTTAGTTAAATTATGTTTCTGATTTGTACTGGAAGAGTGAAAATATGCAGCTATTTATAAAGAATTAAGTTCAAGATAAAACTTAAGGAAGTCTGTTTTTTTTTCTTCTTTTTTTTTGCAAATATTTTGGCAGCTCACACTAATAGTTTTGAATCCAAGCGTTGAATATGAGAAGCGTTTCCTGTGTTCAGTGCGAGTCATTTCTAAGCAGCGGAGTTCGTGTTTTGAGACAGCAGGTGTCAGCAAACACCTCGCGATTGGGCTGAGCTGAGCTAGTGTCAGTTTTTCTTCCTTTGCAGCTTCAAATTCTGTCAGATTAGAGCTCACGTTTTCATATAAGTAAGAGTCATAAAATATTTCTGAAAATTAAAAAAAAATCAAATTTCATTTTTAGAATTATGAAGCAGAAGGATTGGATTTGTTGTTTGACTCAGCTGCTTTTGTTAACGCTGATGCTTTCGTATGATCTGTGTAATCCAATGCTGCCATATTTGGTACCCAGAAAAGATACTGTGTATTAAAAATAAATACCGTGGCAGTTTCAGGAACCTACTTGGCTGGAAAAAAATATCTTGGGGTATCAGATGTTAAATAGTAGACATTTACTGATGCAAGGCGATTTATTTTCATTGATCTTTTATTTGTATTACTTTTTTTTTTCTAGGTCAGGATAACCAAATATTCTTTGCAAAGATACCAAAAGAAAAGAAAAACATTAGGCGGGAAGCTACAGTAGCAGATGGGGAATATGCCTCAATTATTTACCAGGGCACTCCACTCCTCAGCTGAAGAGGGGGATGGGCATGAGTGGGAAGAAAAGACGAGAGGGAGATGGATTCGTGTGTCTCCCCCAGAATGAGTGGTGGAGTGGTGTTCTTAAGGAAGCTTTCCTCTGGCACACCTGTGAATCTGTTCTATTTCTAATGTGAACAGGAAGTAACTCGTTGCCTTTGGATCCAGCTGTGGGTTGAGATTTAACAGCAACAGTGGGGTAAATTTCTGCGAAATCTCAAGCTTGTCAAATCAGCATGTGCAAGGTTGGATAGTGTTTGTGGGAGTCTATTTTAAGTCTCCTCCATGTGAGGTTTGCAACATGAAGATGGCACTGTTAGAAGAAGCAGCCCAAGGCAAAAGCCAGCAGCTGCATGCCAGGAGGAGCCAAGAGGTAAAGAGTAAGGAGGTGCCACCTCTGGAGGAACATGCCTTGCTTTCTTTTTCTCCTTTTCTGAGACTGTTTCAAAGGACACTGACGCAGCTGAACCCACACGTCAGCTTAACTTTATCTCAACCCCTGAGAGGGAGGCTCGGCTCACAGGCACCAGCATAGTGCCCGCTGCCTCAGCCTATCGTTGCAGCATGACAAATTGTGAAACAGAATAACTACAGAGAAGGATAGATTTTTTTGTGGGGGGGGGGGGTTGAGGCGTGGATGAAAGGAAAGGATGAAAAAGGTATAAATACAAGACTGAAGGGAGTGTTGACAAATGAACACGGAATTGCTGCAAGCACATTAGTCACACATCTCCACATAATACTGTTTACATGGCTCAGTTAATGTGCAGTGTTGTCACATGAAGTAGGTCAGATTTGCATGTGCTGATGTTCAAGTGAAGTAAATATATGACTTATTTATGTAAAAATAAGATAAAGTTAAAGACAGCTCCTTTTCTGTTCATGTGTGGGCACAAATCCCCAGCACCGCCACCACACTCGACGATTTTCACAGTGTTTTCCGCTGTTATCGTCCTCCTACCCTAATCACCAATATTTTGTCGGGATGGAGACTATATTTGGAAGTGCTGTGAGGTGTATTTTCATACAAGCATCACGCGGTGTTCTTCACAGTGTGCAGTCTCAGAGCCTGGGAATAAAACCTAGAAAGTGCCTATGTGTCAAACCACCAATGTACAGGCTGTAATTACATTCATTCATGCAAGAGGACTGTCACTCTGAGGGGTCTGAATTCATTAGGAAGCTGTTTCCACCTCTTTCTGTCATTATCCTTCTAATTGAGCAGGAGATTAGAATTACTCCCAGTAAATATTGCAATAGACTTAGTTGTAAACTATGGTTCAATACATAAATTAGCCATTTGGACAGAATGCAATCTTCTGTACACAAGTAGATTATATTTCAAGCTTAGTATGTATGAACTACATACAGAGGAAAATCCACATCCAGTGTCTGAGTAAGGTGCTGCCAGAACTCCTTTTATGCACTATGGCATTGATTTTCCAGGTGGAATTTCACCGGGAAGATGGAACACCATCTTCTAAACAATAAATCCCTTATTAGAGGGTGGTGATGGAGACA
>JAMQGT020010552.1:0-14489 GCA_024447675.2 Pterophyllum scalare
GCTCGCAGCGGAACGGTTTGCAGCCGAGTGTGAAGCGACTGGTATGAGAATCAGCACCTCTAAGTCTGAAGCCATGATCCTCAGCCGGAAAAGGGTGGAGAGCACTCTCCAGCTCAGGGCTGAGTTGCCCCAGGTGGAGGAGTTTAAGTATCTTGGGGTCTTATTCACGAGTGACAGGAGAGCGGAACAGGAGATCGACAGACAGATCGGGGCCGCGTCTGCAGTGATGCGGACACTGCACCGGTCTGTCGTGGTGAAACGGGAGCTGAGTGTAAAAGCGAAGCTGTCGATTTACCGGTCGATCTACGTCCCTACCCTCACCTATGGCCACGAGCTTTGGGTAGTGACTAAAAGAATAAGATCGCAAATACAAGCAGCAGAAATGAGCTTTTGCTGAAAGGTGGCTGGCCTCTCCTTTAGAAATAGGATGAGGAGTGCGGCCATTTGGGAGGGGTTCAGAGTAGAGCCGCTGCTCCTCCACATCAAGAGGAGCCAGCTGAGGTGGCTCGGTCATCTGATTCCTGGGGCAGATCCAGGACACACTGGAGAGATTATATCTCTCGGCTGGCCTGGGAACACCTTGGGGTCTTCCTGGATGAGCTGGTGGAGGTGGCTGGGGAAAAGGATGTCTGGGTTTCTCTGCTTAGGCTGCTGCCACCGCTATCCAGCCCTGGATAAGCGCAAGAAAATGGATGTATGGATCGATGTATGGATGGATGGATGGATGGATGGCTGGACGGATAAATTCTAACAGGTCTCTTGCTGCATCCTCTACCTTTAACTACTCTTTAGCACCCCATTTTCATCCTTAAGTCTGCTCTTCTGCTCAAAAAAACTCTTGTCTATCAGGTTCTCTGCCACCTCAGTCCAGGCGATGATATATTTACTGTAACTGAAGCAAAAAAAATAAATAAAATAACTCTCCTTGTTGCTTTTTACAGAAGAGAGGTGAGGGCATCCTTTCCTCACATGGTTAACAGGCTTGAATATTGTTGAACAATCCATAAATAAATGATGGGGAGCATTGTTATCCATTATTCCTGTCACATGTTGATCAATTAATTATTGATGCAGATACTATGGTTATTCTAACAAAGTGAATTAGTCTACAACTGTAAAAATCAACCCCTGTTTGCAACAGGTTGAGATTCACATAAATTCAGCAGTGTTTGTATGCTAATGTTTGAGCAGCGCAAATACCAACAGTTAGCCTTCCACTCCCTTTTTCCTAACCCCCTTCATAACTCTTCTTTAAAAATAAAAAATAAAAAAACTTACCGAGGGCATAAGCAAGAGCAGGGTGAGGGTCAGTGGGTTGATTGTTGCATCATTCATTTTGTACTTCTTAGGAGTTTCCTCTACATAAAAAGTTTCTCTAGCAGCACTGATGAACACAATGTGATGTCACTTCACCTCGGGATCTGAAAAACACAAGTGTTGGAAAGTGTGAGATAGCCTGTCTATATTACATCCCACTAGTATTTACAGATACGTTGCTTAGTATATTTTATGCAGCCTAGGCTCTCTTTTTTAAGCGTCTGCATAAATCTCGGTTGAGATAATCCAAACTGAAAAGGACTAAGAGACACTTTAACAACACAAAGTGTTTATCGAATCTCCATTAAACTTTTCTGTCTTCTGAGTTGTCTGGCTTGCTTTGTGATCATATTCAGTACCATTAAGGATGTCATGGAAAATGAACATCCTCAACTAGAGGGTTTTTACTGTTAAGATACATTGTGTCTGGATTTCAAAGATGGCAGACCTTATTCTCTAAAAAATGATCAGTGTAGGCACAGACAAACAGACATTAAAGGAAAAATCTGATCTGTCTCATTAAGTTTTTGGACTACCATGTGATGCCAGAAGAGTATTAATGGGTCTTTGCATTGATAGTCTAGGACTCAATAATTCTAATGTCCTCACAAAAGAACAGTGTTTTGATGATAATGGTTAAACAAAACTGAGATCTGGTGACTGAAGAGCACAGCATACAAGTTCTACATCATTTTCACCCACATGATAAAGGTCAGTAACCTCTCATGCCTGTAAACACTGTCAGCCTGGGAGAGACAATTCCCATGAGCACATAAAAAAATGAACAAGTGAACCTAAACTATGTCCACAAAATGCTCCTCACAGCGTAAAAGACCTACAGGATCCGCTTAACTCAGGAGTTAGAGTTTAGGGTTTTACTTTCAAATAAACCCTGACTATTTTGACTTGCTTTAATATTAATGCATATTATGTCCTACAAAGGCATTACTGTGTGTGTGCAACACACTCTGGGCCGATGGCACAAACCTCTTTCTAGTGCTTATTTCTAATGTGTATGGAAAAAATAAAGAAAATATCCTCTTTATGGTTGTGATTTTTTTTAGTTGGAACAACCTCATTTCTCTAATTTGTGCTTCCTCATAGCCTGTCCTGCAATGAATTGGTGGCTCACCATCATGGTGCACTTTAGGAAGAGAACAGAGAAGCAAGAAGGTTTGCCAGAGAATGCATAGATGTCTGCCAGCATATAGCTGGAATATACAAACAATGGTGTGAGAAGGACTTTGAAAAAATTGTTCATTTTATTTGTGTTGTTTTAGTTACTGTATCACACATCATATTAAATTAGCATTTTAAAATGAGGCTCCAAGATGACGATGTCACATTTAGTTAAATTCCTGTTTCCTGGCCTCCGCGCTCGTGATGAGGAGCTGAACTGAGGATGTGCAATCTGGGAAATGAGAAAGAGAGTACGTCTTCACAGCTTTATGGTTGATAAAAAACAGGAAGAAGTCCAAAACACCCATGGCTGTGCTCTCACACAAAGCTCTTTACAATCCTGACCCTCTCTCAGTCAGTGAAGAGTAGCATTCACCTCACAGACACCCTCACCTTGTTTATCTTACACTCAAATTCAAACTGAAAAGGTTGAACAGAATACATGTTTATGTCACTATAGAGACCAGGACTGTTTGAACAATATGATATCTCTACACAAACAGCAATGGTGACCTGCATGTTTTGATTTTTTTTTTCAAATTTATAAAAACTACCTCTATAGAAAACACATCTGTGTTTTTGTTTGTTTGCTTCTTGTTGTTTTAATATATATCAGATGTAAAGTGCTGATGTTAATTTAATATGTATGTCTTCACAATCAGGGATTCTCTTTAAATTGTCACTTATCTGTATTTGTCACAGTCTTGTCAGTCAGTTCTATTTTCTGATTTTCTGTTTTGGAGAGGAACTCTACATGCAGAAACAGTCACTGGAAGCTTCTTGTACCTTGCGTGCTGTGCAGAGGAGAAACACTCACACTGTGCCAGCACAGTTTAAATGATGGCAGGTTTTTCATTCCAAGTATTGGAGACAAAGCAAGATACATCACTGTGGACTTTCTGGGAGGTCTTTATTAAAGACAGAGTTCACAAATCTTCAATCTGCAGTTCACTGGCAGAAAGTTCATTATTGCTACCTTGCTATAAATAATAAAAAAACATATATATGTTGAACAAATGGGTTTTGAATTCGTAGTGAAACAATGTTTTAAAACCATGGAAACAATTTTTTTTCCCTTTACAGAACCAGTTGTAAGCCATTACAAAGCCAATGTCTTGCGATCAAATAACTGAGTATTCAAACTGTACATGAACCAGCATGTCAAGCTGTGCCCCTGTAAAAGAGCACATGTGCATGTATATGTGAGCCCTCATGGATGCAGCATGACGGTGCAGGCTTGGAAGGCTTACGTGAACAAAGCCAAGTATCAGGACTTGGCCTGGGGCATCGTCCCACAGGGAGATTCTGGCATCTTGGCATTCCTACTCCACCAAAACCCTGCCAGCAGCAAGCCCCTCCTTCTGCTGTTGTCAAGAGCAACCACTGAGAGAGCTGCTGAGTTTTGGATCTAAAGTGGACCATGTGGGCCAGGAACCTTTTTTTCCTCCTTCTTAAGCTCTACTGTAAATAGTACCCCTTAAATTTCACAATTTGCATATAATAAACATTAAGAGTACACTAAAAGAAATCTTGTAGTAGAAACAGTGGAATCATTAAAGTCTGAAGGCAATCAAATTTAGCTGGAGTCCTGCTGTTAGACCACAGTTACTCACAAACACTGCCTTCAATGATGTTTTGCTTGAGTAAGTTGCAGAAAGACGCACACATACACACGCACACACACACTCACACACACACACCCAAAAACACCCACTAACACATCAAACAAGACATAACATGAATGGGAATCTGCTACATTGCCAAGGCCACCTTAATGGCTTCAAATGCTCTTCCTTAGAAAAGCTTTCATAGTAAGTGCTAAAGCACAATCTGCCATTAATTCATTTCTGTTACTCATCACAAAACACCAGAACACTGATAACATATTACTATGGTTGGAAGAAGGAGGAGGACAAAACAAAAACAAAGAGAAACTTCAGTTTCATTCTCATGACTCCTGAGTATACATAAACAAAATCAGCACTTACAACACTGTTGTCTGACATACTCACATCTCCGATTGTCATGTCAAAACACACTGGGATCCCATAATGTAACCAAACCACTCCCAGTGCCAACAAAAGGCTATAATGGGAGAAGTTAGTTTTGCATAAAATGAAATAAGTTGCAGAGCAGAGGAAGCTGACAGTGGTTACATCATACCGATTCTGATAAGTGCAGTCTGGTTGTGTCATATTTTGAAACACAATGCACCGGTGTTTCTACTGGTTTACCTGAGTGTGTCTATGTATATAGAGGAAGCAGCAGTGGAAAGAGTGGACACTTTCAAATACCTGGGAGTGACCATCTCACGGGACCTGTCCTGGACTCATCACATTAACAACACTGTGATGAAGGCCAGACAGCGTCTCTACCTCCGCAGGCCGCTGAGAGACTTCAAGCTCCCACTCAAGGTGCTCAGGAACTTTCACATCTGCGCAATAGAGAGCATCTTGCGTGGGAGCATCACCACCTGGATGAGAAAGTGCACTAAACAGGACTTCATGGCTCTTTAAATGGGTGGTTCGTTCAGCTGAATGGCCCAACCACCCCAGACACTCGCTCCCATCAGGCCGGCGTTACCGCTGCCTGAGGACTAAGACTGAAATTCTGAAGAAGAGTTTTTATCTAAAAGCCATCTGTCTCCTCAACTCTGAGCCCTAAACTGCACTATTATTGCACGATGTAAATTATTCTATTCTGTATTCTATTCTGCAAGATGCAGCACCTAGATGTAACCCCTGTTCTTCCTAAGACTGGGCCTTGCAACAGTATAGCAAGTTTCCAGCAGTGCCAGGGACAGACTGAAACAATAATTCAGGCCAGGCATTTGACTCCATCCCTGGCCACTAATCCTATGTCTTATTGAGAGCTGTCACCATATCAGATTTTCTCAATGTGATTAAAATAATTCAGTTTATTATTATGGGATATCTAGTACAGAAAATTAATAAAATAATGTGTTTTGCCTCTTTTTGCCAAATGAATTACACATAAAAGAAAGAAGGGAGTTGTAGAAAGAGTCTGCATCTAAAACTGTACAAAGGATGGAGAAAAAGAATGAATCACATTATGTTATTAACATGATATTTCATTTTTAAATACTAGTCTTTTCCACTATGTTTCTGTGGGAGCAAATTATTTGTGACTGACAGACAAGCCTGAACATTGGGCTTTCAAGGTTTCTGTGCATCTGCCTTTTTAATATAACAATTTTTACTAAAACAAACCCACTACCAGTGATTATGCTAAAATATTTTCATGTTCTTAATCTTTTGATATTTCTTTTCACCCTTTTCCCATTTCCTCAAAGGCTTTGCCTTTTCTGAGGCTGCCTGCATTGTCTTCTGCCTGGTTAAATTAAGGTGACATTTCTTTACTTCACCATCTGTTGGTACAACTGATATAAGATTAAAGTATGAAAAGTACTTGATTCATTGTATTGCTTCAGTGCCAGTAAGATGGCCTTTTCTTTTACTTTGATTCTCCAAAGTTGCTTCAAATTCAAAATGACAAATTAGAAAGATAGTGCTGCTATGCAACAGCCATAATCATGTGTGCATTCACATTGCATCTTCATTACAAAGAACACTTTCCTTTCCTGTCCATTTACTTAGGACAACTTTTCTATATAAAGTAAAATTAGAGTACAGTGGATGAATTACTGGATGAACATCCTGATAGGTCTTTGTCTCTGGTTGCTTACATGCCTGTAAACATTCTGTAAGCTCCACCAATGTAGTGCGTGAACCCATGGAAAAAAACCAGGAGGTGCCAACATTTAAAACACCTGAAATATCCTCTTATCTGACACTCGTGGAAATTTAGGGAGAGTTTTGTAAGCAAGTGAGGGAGGACAAAATCAGAATTTTACAACATGAACAGCTTCAAGTGCTCCAAACACACTGCACACTAAAAGTGTTTGTTTGAGGATTGATAAGTAACCTTGTTCTTAAATCAAGCTTCACTGTCAGTGAATGAGAGCTGGAGTAAATATTTAGACTGCTGCCAGTGTGACCACACTCACATACTCCAACTAGGCCGCCTGGAACTGCCGATGCCTCCCACTCTGGACTGCCTGCGGCCAACTGCATCCACTACAGTTTACTGTTGCTTCCACTGTTGACACCTTCTTCTTGGTCCTTTCTTTCAGTTAATTTGAGCAGTGTTTGAGCAGTGTTTGATCAAAGCTGCTCATTTATCTGTTGCTGTTTCATAGCTGAGCTTTCCCATTATCCATGGACACATGGAAATTTTCCAAGTGTGGCATCAACGGGCCCCATTCTATGAAGCAAATTATTTCCTCCACAGCAAGCAGTGTAGAAGTGAGCACAGGTACTATACACCATCAGCATGTTCTCTTTCAGTAGATTTAACTTTGTGAACTCTGGTTTTAAGAAATAAAACTGATCACCAAAGTGGACTGAGCCAGCAATTCAAATAGCAATAGAGATGGAACAAAATATCCATACAACATGCATTGATCTGCATCACTTCTTCTCATGATACATGAATGATAATACTGATTTGAGTTTTTTTTTCAATTAAAACACAGAGGAAATCCTCATGCCAGTTTGAATTACAACACTGTGCAACAGTCTTAAGTCACCCCTTATTTTTCAGAATTTCTTGTAATTTTTTAAACGTGGTCTTGAGCAAGTTCTCCAGGCTTTGAAGGTATTTCATATTTTGTCTTCGCACACTGGCTGCTCCTATTTTTTTTTTTCCTACTCAGTCCTGCACTTGTGCCTGACTATTTTCAGAGTAATGTGTTGCCACTTAACGTTGACCTATGACTTATTCATGCCTAAAAAGGAACCTAACTTAAGTGATGGTAGTAAGTGTTCTGTCTACACATAACAGAAGACTTAGGAAAGAACCTGTTTTAAATTGTATCTTTAGGCACTTTAATTCTAGCAGCCAAAAACATATGATTTGTTCCCATTTCTATAGTTGAATCTACAAAAACAGTTTTGCCGTTCTGGGCTGCCAAACAATCTGTTTGCCCACAGAAACCCATGTAGGGCCATGTAGGCTAGCCCATGTGGTGCCAATAGCAATTTTGCCCTTTTGGGCCACCAAGAAAGAATTCTGTGAGTAATCCACAGCGGATTTGCTCACAGAAAACTCTCACTATCTCCCCTTTGGGTTAGTCCATGTAGGCCCCACACCCACTTGGGGCCATGTGGGATAAACGTGGGCCCACAGTTTACCCACACCTACCCACTGTGTGCCCACTATTTATTACA
This sequence comes from Pterophyllum scalare, assembly GCA_024447675.2. Lineage (NCBI taxonomy): Eukaryota > Metazoa > Chordata > Actinopteri > Cichliformes > Cichlidae > Pterophyllum > Pterophyllum scalare. Next base: position 7,746 of record JAMQGT020010552.1, read on the forward strand.
AAAACAAGACAGAGAAACGTGACTGTTGTGGAAAAGATGAAATCATAGAACATGTTTTATTACACTATCAGAAATATGAGGCTGAAAGAAGTCAACTGATTAAAAACTTCAGTAAAAATAAATCTTATGGATATACGGCAAAATAACTCAAGAAATCAATGCTATCAGATCATATTTCATTTTCTAAATCAGATAATTTTTACACAATGGTCTGCCCACTGTGGGCCATGTGGGTCTGCCAACAATGCACAAAGTTTGCTGGTTAATACACACAGTGACGCCACACTGCAGTTAATAAATGCACAATTACTAGTTTTTGGCCTTTCAGGACTATTTTTTCTTTTGAATTACTGAGACATTGTAATGGATCATAAATGGCTGGTTTTTCATTGTGCCAAGTACTGCAAAATTGCTGTGTTATGATATACCGGTGAAACACTGTGACAACATTAGATCATTAGATACTACTTAATTCCCACTCCTAGTTAGCCAAGTGGCATTTCCAAGCAGCTAATTAAGTGTATTAAAAAGGAGCTTCTCAAGAAAAATCAAACTGTACTCATCACAATTAAGGTGTGCACATTTTAAAGTTTTTAGGAATAGGAATCAGTTTAAAAATGATTTCTACCAATCTTCCCACAACCACCAGATTCACCACAGCTGAGGGACTTTGTCAAGACCTAGTTTACCAGAGTGTCTAAAGAAATGTATAGGGAGCATTTTTCATACATGCAGCAGGCATGTACTATATGGGTTAGGCTATGTATGAAAAATGAGTAATGGGGAGCTCATCCCCCAGTGCAACTTTATGTCAATCTATGTCTCTAATGACTATCATTCTACCAGGCACAGAGGACATCAGACATACTTGGGAACTTGTTTCAGGGCACTTCCACACTTGCAGCTCTAATGTTTCTTACACAGACTCAGTTCAGGTATAGTAACTGCCATCCTAGTACATGGTGATAGTGTTGATTTATTTGCAGCTTGCATAAACAATAACAATATATAAACATTAACAAATAAAAATATAGATAATATCAACAATAACTGCTGCATATTGATTTTCTAATTTATTCCTTAAGAAATAGGTAAAATCCTAATTGTAGAGCTATTGCAGCACAACAATATAGCTCAGCATCTTCTTGCCCTGCACTCCCTCCCTCACACTCTCTCTCTCACTCAAATACATTGACCCCTCTAAGAATAGACCCTCCTCTCTGTGCATAGTTTCTCGACACAAACATGATCATGTGTGGGAGGGGGAGGAGAGTTGTTGCCTTTTCCTGCACAGAGCAATGACTGAACTGCTGAACTCAACTCGTAGTTCAAAAATCATTTATGGCAACTTCTTTTTTCTCTAATATGTACAAAATTGAGTATGAGTACCACAACACTATAAATGATAGAGAACCTTTTAGTAAGTTATTAAAAACTGCTGGTATTTTAATGGCCACTTGAGAATGGCTCCAAAAGCGAGTCAATCCCCATGGACACCAGTGTTAAAATTGCCAAACTTAACAGCAATACAAAGCATTTACTTAGCATATTTTCCTGGCCACAGAAAAGGTTTGGCTTCTATGGATAGTTTCCCCCTTCATGAAACCAACAATGGATGAATTTAACATAACTCAGAAACTGGTAAAGCTTTAAGTTGCTTAAATTGACAAGTGTCCCAAGACAGGCAGATGCAGCTGTCTGATCATCACCTCAGATAATTTAAATTACTGAACTGGATCATTTGACCATGTTTGTGCTATTAGCAGTTTCTGTAGCAGTTTTAATGGAATTATCTAAAACACACTCACTGGCCACTTGATTAGGTACACCTCTTCAACTGCTCATGAAAACAAATATAGTCAGCCAATCATATGGCACAACTCAGCATTTAGATGACCAACTGAAATTCGAACCAAGCATCAGAATGGGGAAGAAAAGTGATTTAAGTGATTCTGAATGTGGCATGGTTGTTGGTGCCAGACAAGCTGGTCTGAGTATTTCATGTGGTTCATACAGGTCACCAAAATTGAGCACTGAATAAAAATATTGCCTTGAAAAGTCTCTACTTCACTTCACTTCAATTCAATTCAATTTATATACTGCCAAATCAATAAAAAACAGTTGCCTCAAGATGCTTTACATATTTTCCCTTTTGATTAATTAACAATCAAAACAACCCCCTATGAACAAGAACTTAGCAGTGGGGGAAGGAAAAACTCCCTTTTAACAGGAAGAAACCTCAAGGAGCAGAACCAGGCTCAGGGAGGGGCAGTTATCTGCCACGACTAGTTGGGGCTGAGGGAAGGGAGACAGGACATAACACAAGCTGTGGAAGAGAGCCAGAAATGAACAATAACTAATGATTACATGCAGAGTGGTGTATAAACACACAGAATGAAAAGAGGTGAGTGAAAAAGAAATGCTCAGTGCATCATGGGAAGCCCCCAGCAGCCAAGGCCTATTGCAGCATAACTAAGGGATGGTTCAGGTTCACCTGATCCAGACCTACCTGTAAGCTGATCAAAAAGGAAAGTTTTAAGTCTAGTCTTAAAAATAGAGAGTGTCTGTCTCCTGAATCCAAACTGGGAGCTGGTTCCACATAAGAGGGGCCTGAAAGCTGAAGGTTTTAAATACCCTAGGAACCACAAGTAAGAAAGCAGTCTAAGAGCGAAATGCTCTATTGGGGTACCCGGTACTATGAGGTCTTTAATATACGGTGAGGTCTCATTACTCAAGGTCTTGTATGTGAGAAGAAGGATTTTAAATTGCAGCCATTTGCTAAAATCAAAAAAGTTCATTTTATTTCTCATTAATGTACACTCAGCACTCCATCATGACAGAAAAAACCAGAAATGTAGAAAATTTTGCAAATTTATTAAAAAAGAAAAACTGAAATATCACATGGTCATAAGTATTCAGACCCTTTGCTCAGTATTGAGTAGAAGCACCCATTTGAGCTAGTACAGCCATGAGTCTTCTTGGGAATGATGCAACAAGTTTTCCACACCTGGATTTGGGGATCCTCTGCCATTCTTCCTGTTTAATTTTTAAAGTTAGCTCTCTTGCTAGAAATTTATGCACATTTTTCGTGTGCATCGAAACATCACATGGAAGATAACATAGGGGAACTGTGGGAAAATGTGGACAATGGCCAGCAGGGAGGCTAGAGAGGTTATGCAGTCATACATGGACATGTTGCCATCTGAATCTATCTCTGTATCTAATCTATTAGCATCCTTAGTCCCACTTACAGTCTTTATATAATACCAGGTGTGACGTTTTGACTGACAAACGTTTGTGTAAATTCGAACCAAATTAGTCCTACTTAAAAACACCCATATGGTCACCCATGGACACATATAAAATGAGAATGCGTATAAGTGTGTGTGGGTGTTTGCCTGTTAACTCAGCAGCTGTTCAGAATTCTCCTCCCCAAGCTGTAATCAGAGGCCTAATGAGTCTCAGTGGCTTTCATGTTCAACACTGTCAGCCTGGATGTGTGTAATGTTTGATGCTTCGTCTAAAGAGCACACACGTAATTAAAAACACACACACACATATGTACACAGAGGCACATTCACTCTCCAAACTAAACATGCACACAATATGGAGACTCCGGTCTGTACTTTGAATACACACTCATGCAAAGTTTCACCCAAGAGAGGGAGGATGAGCAGAGGAAGGATGGAGAAAGTAAGAGAGAAGCAGGCTGGCAAAAAAGAGCTGCAGTATGAATATGTGGGCGTTTGTGTTAAGAAAAACTATTCTCTTGAGAGAGGAGGAATTGGTTCTCTCTGGGATAAGGAAAAGAAGACATGAGGATATCTTAATGATCACTCACCTGTAAAACTCTTGCAGCGCCAAAAGAGACACTTTGAAAACTATGTGATGAGATGTATCATTAGAGAGAAAAGAGACGAGGAGAAAACACAGGAAAGAAAAAGTGTGAGCCACCTTTGATTTTAGTTAGCGCAGTTTGGTCCCTCAGGATGTGTTCTGGTCAAGCTTTGACAGCTGTTGTGGCCTGAAGAAAAGGCATGCACTGGCTTATCCCCATCCACTCACTAAGACAACCTCAAACCAAAACTATTCTTCTCGTTCTAAATCTCATCAAAGCAGTGCTCACTCAGAAAAAAAAAATGAAATCATCTTTTTGTGTTTCACGATTCATTATCTAATGTGCTAATCTAACACCGGACTGTCTAATTCCCATCTGAATAGCCCAGCAAGTCACTCAAGTCTCTGGCTCTATATTTAGCCCAAGGAATTATGGGAGGAATTAATGTACACAGACATGACTTAGTCTTCATTATTTTTGGAGAGGGAGAGGGAGGTGCATGCATTACAGACAGAGGGAGGGAGAGTGGGAGAAAGAGAAGTAGAGACAGAATGAAAATCGGCCTGATTTCTCATTCCCATGTCCCGTTTTTCCCACAATTCAGTTGAGAACTGTGCAGTCGAAAGACTGAGGTAATGGCTCTTTGAAGCAAAAAATAAAGTAACAGTTCAAATAACATTGCAACATTCTCAGATGCACAAAAACTAAGAGTCAGTAAACAGCCAGATCCTCTGTGAGTCCCATAAACTGTATGCTAAAGATATTTTTAAAAACCTGGCTGTGCACAGGTTATGTTTTGGAGCTAGAAGTGACATATGTGAACCGAAGTTACACAGACACACACACACACCACACACAAACACATACCACATCTACCTCATACAGGATTTTTTTGCATTTAAGAAAATGCTTTCTTGAAAAAATATTATTGTGATATGGCATGTAAATACAATAAAAGACTTTAGTCTTTTGATCGATGTTAAACTCTTAGAAACACTGCAGTTTCTAAAATGGAAACTAATGAGCAGCTCATTTTATAAGACCTGTGTTTTTTCTCCTTTGAATATTTACTATTGCTCATTAATAAGACAGAAATATTCCTTATCTGATTACTCAATGAATCAATACTCGATTACTAAAATAATCTATATCTGAATCCCTAGATAGAAGTACTGAATGAGCTGGTCAAACACAGGACTTTTCTTGGCTTGTGTTACTGAGGTTCAAGGCAAACTGTGCTTTGTTTTTAAGAGTTTGTCTTTTGTTGGATTTAAGTATCACAAAGATGTAGTTAAATGTATTTAAAAAATCATGCTTAAAATACACAGATTCCCAACTTTAACCAAATATAATACTGTGTATCTGTATATTTCTGGCACAAATGCCTGAAGCAAAACTTCACCTGTGTGCGTCTACTTCTTGACCTCAGAAATTTGGGTCTCTGTTGTCATGGCCCAGGGTCTCTGACCCAGTGTTTTCTCTGGATTTTTGAGCTGCCTTTTATTGTCACTGAAGGTGAGCATTTCATTAACCCTGCCTTTTTGCATTTAGGTCCTCATTCACCCTCACGTAACACCTGTCTATTAATAGGGCTTCATTACCTCAACTAATTCATGAATTTACCACTAGCCATACATTTTCTGGCTTTTGTGCGTTTGTAAGTTGTAATGTGGATGCTACAAAGATTTTCAGTATGTAACAAATAATATTGCTTTCCCTGACTTGTTATCAGTGATGCTGCTAAAGAAAATGACTCTTACCTATCTAGGCAGCAATGGTTACAACCTAATATTCAATTCAATTGAATTTATTTAACACCAAATTACAACAAACAGTCATCTCAAGGCACTTTATACTCTAAAGTAAAAACCATACAATAATTACAGAAAAAAACCCAAAAGTCAAAACAACCCCCTATGAGCAAGCACTTGGTGACAGTGGAGGTGAGGGGAGGAACACAGGACAAAAGACATGCTGTGGAAGGGTTTGAGTGGGTTAGCTTTGCATTCATGTTGTGCAGGATCAAAAGGAATAATTAGTCCCTCAGTGGCAAAATTTGTGATGCTTCTTCACGTCAGAAAAAATGACCCAGAAAGTCAATCAAAAAATTTTGTTTTCTACCTACCAAGCATTCGGCATCAGCAAGGCAAAAAGGCAAAGGGCAAAGGCTATTTGTCAATTCCTCTTGAAGATTTAATTTGTAATATGGTATTACAAACTGCTGGTAAACTGCTCAAAGAAGTCCTTCCATTAATTAATGCTTCAGTCTTAAGTATGATCAATCTGTCTCTGTTAATTGGTCACGTGTCACAGGCTTTTAAGATGGCAGTAATCAAACCATTACTTGAAAAGCCATCACTCAACCAAGCTGTTTTAGCTAATTATAGACCAATGTCCAACTTTCCTTTTCATTCATCCAGCCATTCTCTTCCGCTTATTCTTTCAGGGTCAGAGGGGAACTGGAGTCTATCCCAGCAGTCATAGGGTGAGAGGCAGGGTACACCCTGTATAGGTCGCCAGCCTGTCACAGGGCAAACACTTTACTTTTATCTCAAAGATTCTTGAAAGAGTAGTTGTAAAACAGCTAACTGATCATCTGCAGAGGAATGGTTTATTTAAAGAGTTTCAGTCAGGTTTCGGATTTCATCACAATACAGAAACATTATTAGTGAAGTTTACAAATGATCTTACTGTCGATACTGTTGACCATAATATTTCATTGCAGAGATTAGCGCATGCCATAGGCATTAAGGGTACTGCACTACAGTGGTTTGAATCATATTTATCTAACAAACTCCAACATCCTCACACACTAAGCTTAATTATGGAGTTACATGGGATTGTGTGCTAGAACCAATTCTATTTACACTACACATGCTTCCCTTAGGCAGTATTATTAGAAGCAC